>JAMQGT020003289.1:0-47500 GCA_024447675.2 Pterophyllum scalare
ATGTTGTTTTGTTGGTGCGCAATTAGAGGGAATTATTTTGGTGGCAGCATGTGTTTTACGTTTTGATGTTGTTACCGGCTGTCGACTCGGTCGGAGCGTGGCACGTGCCACAACAATGGGGTTGTGGGTTCAGCTCCCACACAGACTACATGCATACCAGCTTAGAAGTCAGAATAGTTGCGCAAGTGGCTAACCAGACAGAAGACAAACGCTTTTTCTGCATTGATGGGTATTTTATTGCGACCTCAAAAATGCGTCTGGAAATCCGCAGAGAATGGTGATAATATCTGCATGGCAAGATTTGTTGTCGCATGGCCCACCCATATTACAGCTTCAGCTAAGGGCATTCACTGGGCTTTGTCACAGCATGTTACTGCAACGTTGTATTTCAGCTTGCCTTGGCTGGGTGATCACAGATTTTCTTTCTCTTGTCTCCATTCTAATTAATTCAGTGATGACTTAGGGCCTTACAGGGTTAAAGAAAATTATTCACTGTGTGGCCAAATATCATGATATCAATTAAAGATAAATTTTTAAAGGGATGGCATACCTTTTCCTTATGATTGCCTTCCCTTCTGTCCTTTTTAAATAGGGGTTTGGGCGATTGCAATAAAACAAACATAATCAGCGTTTGGAACATGGTTTTGGTATTAATTGTGTTCAACTGTTTGCTCATGTTTTCTCTCCTGAATATGTCTGGCTTACCTGGAGGTTTGTTTGGAAACAGTCTGCTTGTGTTTTTTGCTTTTGCTGACTTCTTTTTTTTTTTTTTTTTTTTTTAATGGTGTCACCATATTCTCAACTCTCAGCAATAAATTTGGTGAGTACTATGCTGTTGTTACCCTCAGAAATGACAGCCAAAACTATGAAGAGGGCTGCACCTCTGGGCTGCTGCTCCATTCATCTGAAGCTGTGCCCCCTTTGATGTGCGTTTAGTTTACTTGACCTTTTAATTTAAGCAGACATGTCAGACCCTTCTCAAGATTCAGTATTCACTTGCAGAAAACTGTCGCTCTGTGTGCGTGCGTGTGTGTGTGTGTGTGCGTGCGTGTGTGTGTGTGTGTGTGTGTGTGTGTCGCTCCTTCCCACAGGGTTTATCACAGTTGAGTGAATGTTGGCTTGCGGACAGTAGCTCTGATCATATTTGATGATGGAAATGCATACCACTGAGGATTTTGTGTGTGTGTGTGTGTGTGTGTGTGTGTGTGTGTGTGTGTGTGTGTGTGCGTGGTTGTGTTTGTGTCTGTGTATACCAAGCAGATTGTGGAGGTGATGATAGTCTGTAGAGGGCATTAATCTCACTGTTTATGCTTGTTTGTCTTTTTTATTTGCTTTTTTCTGCTGAGTCTTCAACTCTTGTAACACTGCATTCATAAACTTTATGATGTTTCCTTCTTTGTTTTTGCGCCCCACAGCCCCCCCCCCCAATACATTTGTTTGTTTTCTTTAAGGAGATCTCAGAAATGCCCCTTTTTCCTCTATTTTCTTTTCTTTATGGCCCGTTCTCCTCTCCTCGTCGCTGCCCCCATTGCCCCTCTATCTCTCTCTGTTCATCTTTTAATCTCCACTCATCTCTCCCCAGTCTGGATCTTGGCATTCGGGCCTCTAATTGAGCTGGCATCCCGTGAATACTTCATGAAAAAGAACAACAGAGAATCCCGCCATTGTTTTCTGTACCCTGTGTTCAGACACGGAAGGCAGGGCCGCTCTGTCTGTGTGAAAGAGAGAAAGCATTTACGAGAAGGGGCAAATAAAAAAAACATCAAAGATTTTTCAGCTTCATGAATGTGCACTGCATGTTTTTTTTCTATTTGACTTTCTTTACATTTAGGCGCTGAATGCATGAATTCATCTGATGTTTTTACCAACAGGACATTCAGTGTGACAAAAGAGCACATAGCATACAACCATACATGCACCAGCCTTGAGTGTAAAGTCATTTATGATTATGAAATTAAACCTCCAGCTCATCCTCTTACTCTTTCTCTCTTGCCTACCCTGAAGAAATCTCCTCCCCCTCTCAGCTCAGCACACCCCTCGTTCCAGAAAAGAGAAATGAAGCAATGTGTACTCCTTTTCCAAAATGTGTTTGACAGCTATTCCGAGCACTCCGCTAACAATTCCCAGCACATACTTGCATGGAGACACACATGCACAAATGCTTTGGAGTAAATCTCTGGCCTGGTTTAATGTGCTGCAGTATTACTGATCAACTAGGCTGAGGATATTTGGTCTCCGTCTTGGATGCAGCACAGAGTTGCTATCTTCACCTTTTTCTTTGTGCCTGCAAGGTTCTGGAGCTGTGTGTGTCTGTTTGTGTGTGTGTGTGTGTGTGTGTGTGTGTGTGTGTGTGTGTATGTGTGTGTGTGTGTGAAAGGAGAAAGTGAGAAACTAGGAGATAGAAATAGATTAAGGCTTCTGCACTTGAAACTCTAACTTCCAGTGAGTTTGCTTTTTCAGGTGAGAGGTAGATTGGGAAAGGTGTGTGTGTGTGTGTGTGTGTGTGTGTGTGTGTGTGTGTGTGTGTGTGTGTGTGTGTGTGTGTGTGTGTGTGTGTGTGTGTGAGAGAGAGAGAGAGGGCGAGAGAGAGACAGAGAAAGAGGGATGGAGAGAAAGAAATGTTCTCCAGTTGCAGACTGAAAGAGGACCCACTGCAGGATGCCCTTCAGGCAACTAACACATAGAAGAAACTGAAATATGAAACAGTGGCAGCACACATCAGCACATACAGTACAAAATATAGAGCCCACATTCATACACACACACACTGACAAGTACACCAAACTCCCTCTGTGTGTGTGCGCGCATCTGTGTGCGTGTGTGTACATGTCTTTGTTCTGTCTGGCTGTCCTCTTGGCACGTAAATCATAATGGATCTCATTATCCAACTGGGTCGGCTTGGTGGGGCCTGTCTGGCAGGAGATGATAGCTGGATGGCTGAAGGGCTTCCATAACACACACACAACACACACAGCCACACACACACACACACACACACACACACTCAGCTTTATCCATATATGCATGCCATTTAGCTTGGATAGCTTCTGTGGGAGCATATATGTTTCATTTTCACTCAAATAACATCAACAGAAGGACACACACACACACACACACACACACACACACACGTTTATAGCCCATCCAGACACAATGGACATTAGCGGCTCAGCTTGCCGTCAGACAGAAGGCGAAGTGATGCAGAGCAGAGGGAGGGACGGTTGAAAAATGGAACTTATCCTCTTACTCCTCTCTCTTGTCATCCCCTCCCCACCTTCTCTGCCCCTCTTCTTTCCTTCTTTCCTCCTGCTTATATCCCATCCGTCACTTGTTTGGAGGACACAGCAGATGTCGGTTTGTCCCTCGAGGTGAGCGGGCGTTTGTGTTGCCATCTTTTTCCTCCTTATCGCGGTACAGTCTCCCACACAGGCTGCAAGAGAGTCATGAATCACACGTGCACGCTACAACACACTAGTTATGAGTTGGGTTTTTTTTTTTTTTCCGCGGGAGGGTGTGTGTGATGTTTTGTTCCAGTAAACAGTAAATCGCATGTTTTGTAAGTCTTGTACACAAATGCATATACACGCTGGTGCCATTTGGTATCCGGGCAGCGCTCAGTGTTATGCTGTGAATACAGGCGGAGCAGTTGGTTGCTCGTAACACGGTTAGGGCCCTACACCATTTGTCTGGACATGACCATTACCCAAGGCAATTACTGGCTGGTGTACCGGCGAGTCGCCAACAACCTAATGTTTTCCCGTCATGCCTGCCCCCACCAACTCAAAACCCCTTCCTTTGCAAACATACACACACACACACACACGCACACTCGAGCAGAAGGAGGGGGGGGAGATAGAGAGGAAGGATGGCGGGCCTGAGGCAAAACCCCCACCTCATCGACTTGACTGACTGATACACCTAATAAACTTTCATTTAAGCTAATGTTCCTCTTTTTTCTCTTTCTCCATCCCTCTCTCCTTCCTTATCTTTTTTCCCCCCTCCCATTGCTGCTCACTTCCACTCTCCTCCACTCTTCATCTGGTCCTCCATTTTTCTGTTTGTGCGCCAGAAGAAGGGCCTGTCCGAGCAATCGATGCAGGCAGTCTCACCAACCGGAAGCCCAGTTGGCCGAACAGCACACCACTCAATCAGTCTGAACAGCAACACCCAGGGCTGCTGGCAACCAACTGAGGTAGACACACTCTCTCTGTATACAGCAGTAGATCCTGAACTGAGCTCATTTGATGAATCACGTGGACATCCTGCAACAGCAGTAAATGTCACGCACTGGATTTTATATATCAAAACAAAGCCAAATGAATCAACAGCAATACATCAAAGGTTCACGCTCATCTCTTAAATAGCGCAGACGTGCCAGAGGGTTTTGGAACGTGACTCCTTGCCACTGCCGGTCCATACATCTTTGAATACTCTAGGTGATATGCTAATTTAACTTTCAGACAAAACAGCTGTTTGTTTTCCTTCTATTTATAGGCTTTGTCTGAGACCACAGCTGGCTCAGTATGTACATGTGTGGTTTTCCCTGTACTGGTTACTGTGTCAGTATGTGTTGACAGTGGACACGCTCTGTACAACCACACTGTTTGTAGTTGCTGTACTTTCACTTGCTGGGTTTGCAGCAGATCCTCTGTGTGTGTGTGTGTGGTGTTTCCTTGCTTTGTGTATTTTTGCTAGCTTTAATATATATGAGGCCTGTGTGTGTGTGCTCACACGTGGTGCATATGTTCTCAGCTTATCTGTTTGAAGTGTGTGGTAGAAAGGGATTTCTGCTCTTTGTCTCAATTTGAGCCGAGTTGGGAAAGGCAGGAATTTCCCATATTTTTGTTTTAAAAATTAAAATACCAGTACCTTGCTGTTTTCTCTAGTTGTTTTTCTCATCGCTATAATTTTTGCTCACAGGGGTGAGTAGTTATTTTTAGGGTTGCAGTATATGATTTCATACGCCCCTTTCAAACAAGGCGTCCCCTTTCATTCATCTGACAGCATCTCAGTGCGTCTGCTTCATGTCTGTCACAGCAGCTTTCCTTTCTGTAAAAGCAGTGCCACAAGCGTACTAGTTTTGAACTAGTAGCATATACTTACCCTGGAGCTCTGGTGACCTAAACAGCCAAGCTGCTGTTTTAGATTTCTGTCAGGAAGCCTAAGTCTGAAATAAAATGTTCAGTCCTTCAACATGCATCGATCCCATCAGCAGGGGATTTATACAAACCCCTCTGAAAGCCTGACACATAACCGACGCCTTAACCTGACGTGCACCTCCCTGGAAATGTAACCACACTTGTGCGACTCGTGCCCGACAACCATTGTGATTGGTCTGTTCAGTACCATGAATTCCTCCTATGCATTTCCGGCTACTTTTTTCACTGCAGTTTTTGAATGGATCAGTGATAGAATAGTAATTATTGCCTCACTATAAGGAATAATAATCATAGCCTTGCTATAGGGACTCACATATGTCAGCAAATTCCTGGAGGGGAGATTGCAGAAATTATCAGAATGGATGTGAGGGAATGTACAAAGAAGGCTCACAAAAAAAAAAAAAAAAACCCTGAACAAAAACAAAACAAAACAAACCCAAAATTGACCACAACAAAGAGTGGGGACCCAGGAAGGGAAAAAGTCCCTTGCATTTTAAACACTGGAACATGACCACAAGGGTAATTAACACCACGCACATGCTGACAACGGCGACGCTCATTTACGTCAGTTGCGTCGAAGGCTCTGAAAAAGATCCACCGCAGAATTCTAAATCAGCCGTAAGAGTGGAGCTGTTTGCCTGTTTGAGTCAGCTCTTCGCTTTGAAACAAACATAAAAAAAAGTTGTTTAGTCCTCTCTGCTTCAAGATCTAGAATTAAACCAGTGTTGAAAAAAGTAATTCATGCTTTTATCTCTCAGTGAGTCACCTCCTTAGATCTCTCTGTTCTGGCATAAGTGAAAAGGTGTGTGAGTTTTTACGAAAAGACCAATTAGTTCAAAGTGCAGCAGTTTCATCAGGCAGCTTCACATCACCCCAACTGTGGCTTCTCTTTACTGGCTCCCTGTTTGCTGTAGAGTAGATTTTAAAATGTTACCGATCACTCCTGAAGCAGGCCTGGATCTGGCCCCAAGCTACAAAGCAGAACCCCCGTTTTAAACCAGTTTACAGTCTTAGATCTTCAGGTGGGGACCTTCTGTGGCTAAAATCTAAAGGGGATCGGTGGCTGGCGCTTGCTCCTCAGCTTTGGAATGAATGGAGGTCGTCTTATTAATGGAGAGGCACTCACAAGATTAGGGCTGATTATATCTATCCTGAATCTTGGGGGAAGTGCACACACAGAGGTCTCCAACATAACTTTTCACGTATGTTGAGTTTTCCCTCATTACAGATTAAATTGTCTATAAAACACTACTTTACAGTAAATTATTTACCTTGGTGAAGAAAAGTCTGTGTCAGCGCTGATTAACATGACTCACCAGTAATTAGTACAGTCAGAGTTAGTTTGGATAGCTGTTTGTAGCCTCACTGCCAAGATTATTTCATACCTGCAGCTATAGGAATTCATTAGGAGAGCTGTGTGCAGTACTTACCCCTGTTGTTATACTTAAAATGTTGGAAATTTTAAAGTTCGGTGTGAAAAGGGAAGCCAAAAAAAAAAAAAAAAGAATACCGACTGGCCATCTGAATCTGATAATAACTGTTTAACTAAAATTGTGTGTTTAATATGGGCTGGAGGATCTGAAAAGTTTCATCCCAAGCCTCACTAATGGAAATAACGAAATCACATTAGGCCACAACCCAAAGTAAACCATAACAAATCAGTGTCATCAGATGGCATAGATTTTAACATGAAGAAGAAATCCCCTCGCATACACGCCCTCAGTGGGCAGCCAGCAGAGGTGCACTCGAGTCAAGGACAATCTCTGGTCCGCTCCTTCCAAGGACCTTTTCTGACTCTTGATACATTAGTGTTTCATTTGCTGAGTGCTTAGCCGAATGAAGTAGAATAGCTTTAGTTCCCTATTTTACCCGCTGACCTGCAGGTTGTACCTTATATGCTCTTCTTTCCTTTAAGTGTTAAAAGCGAGCAGAGACTTTACCACAACCTCTTCAGCGTGTGGGTTGTTTTCATCATCTGTGTTTCATCCAGATTTCCGCCCTGCAATCTATATGACTAGCTGATCCACATTTCTGCCACATGCACAGACTTCAAAGAACTCACCCCACCCAGCTCTATATAGGTGCAGCGCTGCTGTCTCCTTATCCATCCAAAGGTGTAGGACTCGCTATGCTTTGTAGCTGGAGGTGTGCTAGGTAGACAGTCTTAGTATTTTTTTTAATAAGACAGGCAATAACAATAAATCCCACAGGCTAATCACACACTCACCAATACCCCCCCCCAAACGCAGTGCGATGCGGCATTACTCTGCCGCCGCCTTCAATTACGCCATTCATCATGCATCTTATCTGGCCGACGGTTTGATTGAGTGTGCAATGGGAGGCACTGCAAACCCTGCATTCGCTATACCCCTGTGTGTGTGTCTGTGTGTGTCGGGGGTGTTGACAGGAATGGAAAACTGCATTTGGGGGATGTGGGCATGTGCGAGTGTATATAGGATTTATTGGGACGTATGAGTGTGCGTGGAAATGTGTGAGTGAGAGCACGGCAGATCTGCAGGAGTGTATAAATCAAACCGGGTGATCGTCCCCCCACTCTGATCCACTCTGTCTAAGCAAGTGCATTCCTCTTTTCTCCCCCTTCTACTGATCCTGTACTTCCTTCTGTCTCTCTCTGTCCTTTCTTTCTTCCTCCTCCTCCTCTTCTCCGTCTTCTTCTCTGTAACAGATTTGTCTGGGGGCCCCTGTCTAATCTCCAGCAGTGCCGGGTGTTGGGAGACGGGCGACAAATTTTAATAAGCAACTGGGCGCTGTAATTTAGCGGCCTGGGAGGGAGATTAAGCTGATTGATGCTGGGCTCGCCTAATGGTCCAGCCTACGGCTCCCAGCCCAAATTGGTGGTAATGAAAGTTTTGTGCAAATTGAGATGGAAGAAAATAAGGCATCCTCTCATCTTCCCCTCACTCTCTCTATCTTCATTCATTCTTTGTGTTCCTCTCTCCATTTCTGGCTCCCTGTTCATTTTCTCCTCTCCTCTCAATCTTTTTGACAAGGTGCGTCTTTCTCTCTCTCTCTCTCTCTCTCTCCATCAAGTCCTTTCTTTTCTCCCCTCTTTTTTATTCTTTATCTATTTCAAGTTCTCTCTTTCAAGCTGTCCTTCATATCCTCCATCATCATTCATGCCTTTTTGCCTCTTTTTCTTTCTTATCCTCTTTCATGCTCATTGCTTGCTCTGCCTCTTTACCAAAATCGATTTGTCCCTCATCTGCTGTCTCTCTTTCTCTTTTTTTCTCTCTGCGCTGTCAGTAGTTTTTCTCAGGCACTCTTAACTCTGTTCAGTATGTTTTTATTTATCTGACTCACAGGCTCATTTGCTCCCTCCCTCCTCTGCCTTGGCTGTAGAATGGGGTTTGTGTGTGCCCTTGTGTTTTGCAGCTGGTACAAGAGGTGTTGTCTGCATCGCTCCAGTGTTGTCAGGTCAAATTCATGTAGATCTACAGAGAGAAATGAGGAGAAGGTGCTGATGGCTGTCTGAATCTACCTCCATATTTTCCTTTTCTCTCCTCTGCTTTTTCTTCTTCAGCCCACTTGAATCACTTATAGCTGGACTGCCACTCTGACGGGCTTCATCTGCCATGCATTAATAGGCCGTGGGGATTTTCAGAAACTTTACAGGGTATGGCGAATGTGTGTCTTTGTCCAGCACCTTGTCCTACGGGCACACTCTGTATCATTCCATGTCTTTGTCAGATTGTTTTGTGATACTTCTGTTTCAAATCATATCGAGCAAATCTCTGTTTAGTTCCAACAGAATTGGTTGTCTGAGGTTTGAATTTGTTAAAAAATAAATGCATTTTCTGCTCTCTGTTTATATAACAGTGGTAACACATAACAGCAGTTTGTTTTGAATGGGATTCAGAACAGTGAAGATTTCTATGGCATCAAAGATGAAAGAAAAAACTTCATAAAGTTAATGTACAAAGCCGTAATACCACAAAGCCGTTTACTGATCTCTGAGCTGTGCAGGGAAGAAGCAGAGCAGCGAGCGCACCGCACCAAAGATGTTACCTTAAAATGACTTATGTACGGGTGTTTGCACGAGGCACAGGAAATTAGGGTTTCATAAGTCTTGCATGAGCAAATCAGTGTCCTTACTAAATTTCCAACTTCCTCTGGCCACCACTCCCTTAAGAGAGAGAGAGAAAGAGAGAGAGAGAGAAAACTGTATGCATACTGAATGAAGGGAAGTGGAGAGTGGCCTCAGGGAAAATAAAAACAGCAGCTATTAACATGAAGTGATGGTGGTGGGTGGGGGGAAGGCAGCGCTAATTCACTGGTAGTGGAACACTGCAGGACTGTATGTAGCATTAGATATTTCATCTGTTATGAAATCCACCTGAGAATGGATACGATGCTGCAAACTCACACGGGATTTCTGGCCCTCTAGGACTTAAGCTTATGATGTGTTTACTGTAAGTTTATGTGTGTGGATGTTTATGTCATCCATTCAGGTTTTGCAGGCACGTGGCCTAGAGGCCAGGCACAGAGACCACGACCATCTGGCAACCACCGGTTGTGAAGGGAAAAATGAATATTCCCCAACTGGTTGTGAGTTGTTGCTGTCACACGGGCCTACAGACCGGTTAGTTAGCGCTTGGCAAACACCACTTTTTAGGGAAAAGTGTGTATTCCTCAACCAGTTAGCAAAAACGTCCTTGTGATTGCTTTGGTCGCTAGCATATAGCTGCAGTCGTAGTTTGAATGGAAGTGACGGACATGTCTGCAAACAACGTCCAGCTGCTGTCTGAGTAGGGAAATTGAGACCGTTTGCCTTCAAAGTAGAAGTTTTGCCTTTTGAAACCTGTCTGCGGCGCTGAGGTGCAACATTTACTTTGAAGGAAAGCGTCTTCATTTCTGGTTTGCATCATACTTTTTTCTAATTTTCCTACCACTTGGCTAGTAGTTAGCCAGTATTTGCAGACAAACATAAAATGCTGCAGGCAACTGTGGCAATCTCCTAGCAGCCAAAGCAATCACTGAGAGGTTTTCGGTGCAGCACCTTCTTTGCAACCGATTTCATTTAGCAAGACCTGCAAGTCACTTTCCCCCAGCACCCAGTGGTTGTATCATCTTCAATATGGCGGGCAACTCTTGAGCAATGTGCACATGACAGCACATGAGAAACCTCAATACTGTCACCCATTTCCTTGTGTGCACATGTGGGTATGTGTGGGTGTGTGTCTGTGTTAGCTTCAGTTGCCCAACAATGTAACGATTGTCTCTGTGCACTTTTCAGTCCCATTTTTTCTTCACATCTACTCATCCCTCTCCTTGCTGTATCTTTGTTAAAGGGTGACGCTGTTGATGTCCCCCTGCTCCTTTCTTGCCTCCACTTTAAGTTATGCACCAGTCTGTCATTAAAAGCTTCACTTCTCTCTAAAGTGGCGGCATGTATTATTCAAACTGCAGCATGAACACTCAGATCATTAAACAAGGGACCAAGCTGAGCTCTTTCTATGACACAATGGGTGACAGGTAGGAGGTCGTAACAGAACACAGAGTTCAGAGTTTCCTGCATACAGCATGTATGGCCTCCAAGTAAGTATTCCCTTCTTTGTTTTCCTTGAAAGCCACCCTATTAAGTTTGTTTCCTAACTCATATTGCACAACGGGCACGTTTTAGCAATATCCTGGACAAATATGAACAAAGAGAGCATTTTTTCCAAACCCATTCTGCGCTCCAACCGAGGCTTGGAGAGAAAATTTTCAAAACGACCAGAGTAACACTCAACATCAACGAAGCAGCAGAGCGGGACAGCTAAGGCTCTGAATGTGTGGCAACTTTTCCTGAAGTTTATCTTGGCAAAGGGCAGCCCTTGTTGATAGCTCGCAAAAGTATGTGGTTGGAATCCCAGATAACACATTATAATCCCGCTTCACAAGTCTGCCTAAATGCAGTGTGGTCAGAGAGCCAGTGTGGGTAATTTCAGATTAGATGTAGCCTTCCTCTACAGGAGCTATTAAAGCTTTCTAAAGTTCACACTTGGTCTGCCGGAGTGGTTTGTTGGAGTTTATTGTTCATTTTTCTTCAGGGGATAGCGATAGAAGAAGTTTTGACAGACACCACAAAATGTGGCTTAGACTGTAAACAGGAATTTTTAGTTCCTGGTTTCCATTTTACACTGGTTGCTTGTCCTAAAGAGTCCTGTGGCTATGCGTCCAGTGATTTGGCACTGGAAAGCACATTGCATGCATTTTATGCACGCCTGTATGCCTAGCTGTTGTTTGGAGAGACACTAAGACATTTTAATAAGTAAACCCCTAAGATAGCAGAAACAATGCAAGGCTCCTCCGGCTATTTTCTCTTTTCTTTGCCTCACTGTGTTTCGATTTAAACGCAGTTTGTTTGAAGGTTATGACTACAAATTATCTACCTCCCGTGATGCCGGCTAGTGGAAGGGCAGTAATGCAAGAAACTATGCGCATATGAACAGTCTCTGTTTGCTGAATGCTCGCCTCCCACCTCATAGTTTCATGGTGGATGATGCTGGGAGGTATTAAATGAGCTGACTGAACGGTTTGAAATTCCCTTTTATAAGATAGTGGGATATGCCTGATGGTATGGGCTGCAGGGAAGGTGTGTGTGTGTGTGTGTGGGGGGGGGGTCGTTTGTTTTCCTGACTGGTTGCAGAAGATGTGCAGTAAGGTAAGGGAAAATGAGAGGCGTATGGTGGGGGAGGAAAGGAGAAGGGCGAGGTGCTGATGGGAAATAGACGAATGGCGTGCCAGTGTCAGAAGTGGTCATGTGCTGAGGAAAGACTAGGGGAGAATGAGAGGGAGGATGGAAGGAGGGCTTGACTGATTAACCTGTTTACCTCCATGAAAATGCTCCGGGCGCCACTCTGATTAAAGTTCAGTCTTTCATCTATCATCGCCATGGCCAGCTTGAACCTTCAGAGCTGCCGATACCAAACGCTGTCAAACCGATCGAGCCTCCAACCCGCGCCACCTCCACACCCTCCAACAGCAAACCTATTGCTCTCAGTCAACAGCATAATTTGCATCTCATACTCACTCGCTTGTCACTTCTTCACTTGTCAGTAACTCACCTTTTCTTTCCGTCACTCTTTCTCCCTCACCTGCTGAGTTTGTATGTGTGTCTGCCTTTTATCTGCTCCTTCCAGTCTGCTTCTAAGCTTCGTGCTCCCAAGACTCCCTGGGAATGGCGCTCGTGTGTCTCAGCCTGTTTCCTCCAATGATGTGCTTTCCCCAACTCCAGGCTTTTAGCACCTCCAGCATAATACGATTACACCCGTTTGGGGACAGGATATTGTCAACGGCTTTCTATAAATATCCTTCCAGTCCAGTCACAGTAGCACAGCAGCACTACAAGTGGACCAGATGCAGCGATGGGCAGAGGCAGGGCTGCACACAGCGTTCTGGCCACTCAAGCACAAATGTTAGCCCTTTAAAAGCTTTTTGCACTGTCCTAAGACCAGACGGAAAAGTGGAAGACAGGGGTTGACAATTAGATTCGAGTATGGACCATAATGGCTCGCAAATGTGTACGGGTGCATTGATGCAGTAATGACTGTCTGAAAGAGACTTTTTCTTGGAAAAACAACATCAACAGGCCACAAACATCAATATGTTATAATTCTGAGCCTCAAAGTAGTTTAGAGAGGATAATAGTGATAATAGTGAACGTCTCCTAATCTTACTGAATCTGGCAGCCATTTAGTTTTTGACAGTTTATATCTAAATATGCTTCGTCAGCATCATCCCACCCAGCAAAACTTGCTGAAGAGACGACAATGATGACTTTGCCAGACATGTAAACAAGGTTATTTAAAAGAAGAGACACGCTGGCCTATAGAGCTCCGCTGTCAAATGTTTTACTTGTCAATATGTGATATATCGTCACCCTCTTAAACCTATTACTTTTCATCCAGAATTCAGATGTAGAGGAATGTCTTTTTAAAGACTTTAAGTGACCGACCACACTTATCTCAGGAAAAATGTAAAAGGAAGTCTGAAGCTTGAGATGGATAGTCTCTAAAACTGTGCAAAGGTATAAATAAACAATGTCTTTGTCTGTTTATACCTTTTATGTCTGTTTATTTAAGATGCAGAACTGTCTCTGTTATTCTCTTCTTTTACCTGTGCCAGACTGCTGCTTTCCATCAGAAGTGTTTTTACAAATAATAAAAACTCTCAATGTTTGAGTTTACAAGAGTAAAATCCCTTCTGGGCACCAGTGATACAGTAAACCCAGTATTGCTTATGAATAATATAAAAAGAAAAACAAACAACATGCTCCTATCCAAACTCCCTGTCCTGTGCTGTGGAATCAATCACAGTGGTAATGGACTGTTAGACGATAATTTCGTGTCCTTTTAATTCTTTTTAAGTTTTTGTTAGTTATAGTTTACCAGTAGCTGCAGCTTTGCCAGAAATAATTAACTATCTTGTTTTAAAGGGGGTTATTAAAAAAACAATGCAACACAAGCACAATGCAACAAAATTAGACATCGTCACTGGAAAACAAGACAAAGACGCACAAACCACCAAACAATAAATATCAAATAATTATCCATGCAAATTTAGAAGATCATATTCCAAGCGAAGCGGGAAAATGGATTCTTGCACAGATTATAGAAAAGTATTAAAGTCTTAAAGACCTCGATTTGATTCTCTCCCGTGTTGATGGGCTGCTTTTCCTCTCACTTCTCTGCAGGAGGTGGCAGAAAATTAGGTCAGTGTGTTTGATCATGCTTTCACCCGTTCCCAGGCACTCATCCCAAAAATTTTATTGCATAAAACGCTTCTTTGTTTCTTTGCTCATTCTCCGTTTCTTCCCTTTGGCCTCTCTCACGTTCTGTCTCTCCTGCTGTCAGTGAAAATTGACTGAAAACACATGCGCATCAGCCTGCCCAGCTATGCCTCGGCATACAACAATACTCGGCGTTGTTCAAACCAAACAGCGCAAGATAAGCAGCTTTCACCGAAAAACTGTGCTCCTTGTTTTTGCATTTCCAAAATGCAAATGGTTGCGTTTGTTTGGGATTTTTGCAGTTTTTATTATAAGGATGGACTTTATTGTATATATTTCACAAAGATTTGAGTACTAGGACATTGTTCTTAATTTGAGCTGATGAGCAAATATGAGAATGTACAGAGAGTGTTCCCAAAATCAGCTTAGAGAGTGTTATTGCTAGTCTACGTGGATGCTAACCCCGGGGGCAGCAGGAAGGGTTTTAGGTGATTTCTCTCATGCGCAGACAGCCTATATGGTGTTACAGCAGCCTGTGATGGACTGATTTAATCCCACTGATGCTGCTTGTAAGACACCGGAAGAGGCAAAGACACGAGTGCACGCACATACACACCAAGTCACCCTTTAGTCATAAATGTGGTCATAATGGAGATTGTGCTTGTGTGTTTGTATGTCTGTGTGAGAGAGAGATAGAGAGGTCAGCAGGGCTAACCAGTCCCCCGGCTGTTCTCAAGGTTAATGTAAGACTGACAGCAGCCACTATTAGTGGCCTTCAGATGGTTTCCACCTCCTGTGTGCAGAGCTGATTCATCCTGGTGGCAGCAGTGCATTAAGATGTAACAGCTCACTCCCAGGTGTCACTCACCCCTTTAGACAGAGCCGACATCATAATTTTACATTTCCTATTAACTCGTATTATCTGCGCTCAACCACAATGGTCCATTAAAGGGATAGATGCTGCCGTTACCGCCTCATTCGCACACGTCACTCAGCTCTTCCTATATGTCGTTATTTCATGTCACGCCATTGTCTGTTAATTGAAATACCACAGGCATTGTCTGCAAGGTCCATTACAGGGGCGCGAGCCTTGTTCGTAAGTGTCGCCACAGCTTTAGGTGCAAGCTCGTTAATTTATGTTTGACTTATACGTGCACAGAGAGGTGGGTGGGTGGGGGTGCTGAGGGGAGGTGGGAAAATGTAACCAAGAAGAAATGCACGCTGGCATGTCAAAGTCTCATCCAAACCATTGAAAGCTCATTTACATGTTAATGCAAAGCCATTAAGCAGATGCTCATATCTACTGCTGGTTGATGTTTAGCGTCTTACTCAAGGACACTTTGGGGAGTTGTGTTGCAGAGTTAAATGAGAGCAGTCATAGAAAGTTTTCAAGTTTGATTGTTGTGAGTCACGTTTTATTTTTAGTTTTTATGATACTCTGTGTGTTTGTGTGTGTGTGTGTGTGTTTAATGCAAATTCATGTTATCTGATTACTGTGGTGAAAGCATGCACAAATTAGCATGCATCTTCTGTGGAAGACTAAAACCTGCAAACAAAAACGAATGTTTGAGCTTCACTTAAAGGGAGTTATTGCTTAGAGGTACCGACGAGGGCTAAATCAGTGCAGCATGCGGCATTTTACGAACACCAGTGCCACGTAGGGAAGGATGGTGGTGATGGTCGTATGAAGACTGATGATGTTGTTGCCTTGATGTCGAGGGAATGTCAATCAATCAATTAACCAATCAATAGTCATCTTGTGAGCGCCTAAGGACACTGGGGGAAAATCTTCCCGAAACACTCGAATCAATCAGTTTCCACCTCAGCCACAGGCTCACGCATACCCAGGTGTGAGATCCAAATATATACATATGTGTTCATACTCTTTCTTTGATAGTTATATATTCACACTTATGTGGGCTTTTTGAGAAGAACTCAGTGCCTCCCTCTTTTTCCACATGCTCAGATGCCAAGGCATCAGTTTGCAGTGCCATGGGAAAAAGAAAAATGATTAAATTCTGTTTCCCCCTCATCCCTCATCCCTTTCAGTCCTGCTCCTTCTCGTCTCTCCATTTCTCCCTTAATGGAAAGCAGCATTCCTTGGCTGCCGTCAGCAGCTATAGCCATCTACACTATAACACAGTTAATAGATAGGCCTGGCAGCTTATGGAGTCCATGCATTTTTAAATGCGAGTTTTATGACTCCTGAAGAGGAGGTAAGGAAAGAGAGCCAGGCATATGCTTGATGTGTTTTTTTTTAATGTGTGAGAAGAAAAATGGAGCACAGAAGCATTAGAAAAGATTAGTATCATAATCTTGCACGGCCTCGCTTTCACTCTTTCTTTCTGGCAAGGTTGTTTGTAACTGTCGGCTTTGTGTTCGTGCATTGTTTTGCATGCTTCGAGATATTGCATGGATTTATTGTATACATATACATTAGTGCGTGTATTTGGGTTGTATATGTTCTTAATCTTGCAGCTTTGAGTGGGTCAAAGGTCATCCTAGGAATACCGTACTCATTTAGACAGTGTTGGTTACTAATGCACGTGTCCTAGAGAGGTCATATCATGATGGCCTCTACTTGGTAGGACTTAATCTGTGTCTGGCCTGACCCACAAACCCCTGCTTCTACTCCTCTTCATACAAGCATGAACACACATAGTTCAAGTGCTTTAAGTGACTGCACAGTGCCCCACATAGTGCTCCTATTGGCCTGCTTGTTTTGCAGAGGGTACCGGTGCTAAGCCACGGAGATATTCCCCTCCAGAGGTGAAAACTGCACGCAGTGTGGAGTTTTTTTTTTTTGTTTGGTTTTTTTTTTTGGTGGTGTGAAAAATGCACAAAAACAAAACCACAATGGGCATCACTGTGGTGGAAGGCTGATGAGCCTACACTGCAGCATGCAGCTGACATGGAAATTTCAACCTGTCTACAGCCTAAACACAAAATAACATAATTAAGTGAATCAGTGTAAGGTGAAAAACTGCAGCGCCCTCATTCATTTGAATGGAGCCAGTCTGTCGATGCACAGGGGTTGCCAACAAAGGGGTCTCAGACAAAATGACTCAGGGTTGTCTGGCACCCGCCCTAACTACTGCTCCAATATACCGTGACGTCATCTGGCAAAGGGCTTTGTAGACCAACAAAGCACACACGGATGGTAGATGACTGTGTTTGCCGTATATCTACTGTTTACCTTGCAATCACAGAATGAAAGATAAAACAGCTGAGGATGAGATAACTTTATTGTGCAAGCGTGCCTGTAAGTATTTTCAAACTGTTGTGCAATGTTTTAGTGTCTGATAAACCTTCAGCTAGGCTTGCTGGGGTTATATAGACTTTTTAAGGTATTTACACTGCCTGACCAAAAAAAGTGACCACCAAGAAAAAAGTCGCACACTAATATTTCGTTGGACCACCTTTAGCTTTGATTACAGCATGCATTCGCTGTGGCATTGTTTCGATAAGCTTCTGCAATCTCACAAGATTTATTTCCATCCAGTGTTGCATTAAATTTTCACCAAGATCTTGCAGTGATGATGGCAGATTCTGACCACTGCGCAAAGCCTTCTCCAACACATCCCAAAGATTCTCAGTGGGGTTGAGGTCTGGACTCTGTGGTGGCCAATCCATGTGTGGAAATGATGTCTCGTGCTCCCAGAACCACTCTTTCACAATTCGAGCCCGATGAATCCTGGCACTGTCATCATGCCATCAGGGAAGAAAAAAATCCATTGATGGAATAACCTGGTCATTCAGTATATTCAGGTAGTCAGCTGACCTCATTCTTTGAGCACATAATGTTGCTGAACCTAGATCTGACCAAGTGCAGCAACCCCAGATCATAGCGCTGCCCCCACAGGCTTGTACAGTAGGCACTAGGCATGATGGGTGCATCACTTCACCTGCCTCTCTTCTTACCCTGATGCGCCCATCACTCTGGAACAGGGTAAATATGGACTCATCAGACCACATGACCTTCTTCCATTGCTCCAGATTCCAATCTTTATGCTTCCTAGCAAACTGAAGCCTTTTTTTTCCAGTTAGCCTCACTGATTAGTGGTTTTCTTAAGGCTACACAGCTGTTCAGTCCCAATCCCTTGAGTTTCCTTCACATTGTGTGTGTGGAAATGCTCTTACTTTCACTATTAAACATAGCCCTGAGTGCTACTGTTGTTTTTCTTCGATTTGATTTCACCAAACATTTAAGTGATCTCCGATCACGATCATTCAGGATTTTTTTCCGGCCACATTTCTTCCTCGAAGACGATGGGTCCCCACTATCCTTCCAGTTTTTAATAATGCGTTGGACAGTTCTTAACCCAATTTTAGTAGTTTCTGCAGTCTCCTTAGATGTTTTCTCTGCTTGATGCATGCCAGTGACCCTTCTCAAACAGACTGACATCTTTTCCACAACCACGCGATGTGTCTTTCGACATGGTTGTTTAAGAAATGAGAAGCAACTCATTGCATCAGTTGGGGTTAAATAACTTGTTGCCAGCTGAAACATAATCACCCAAGCAGTAATTATCCAATAGGAGTCTCGTACCTGTTTGCTTAGTTAAATTCAGGTGGCAACATTTTTTTGGCCAGGCAGTGTATATTAAAGGTATAAGATGAGACTGTATGGTTCATAAGTATTGTTTGATATTGAGTTAAATAACCTGCCAGTGTCTGTTCCTAATCTCCCTCTTTGGATGCAATCAGACCACGCCACACTTCTCCTGTAACAGCGTGTGTGTCCACATTTTGGTTTTCCTGAAGAATTTATTTTTCCAAATTAACTATCTTTGTCAGTCATACTTGGTCTTCTCCTCTGCTCTCTGTTCCACCAGGTTTGCATGTCTTTCTCACAATGTGTTTGCGTGTAAATAATGGGGAGGGCCGGGGTTGTGGGTAGAGCAGCTCACAGTAGAGACAGGTGGAGTGAGGGCCACGTTGCTTAAACTGATGACAACTTGTTAGGTTTTTGTCAGCGCAATAAAAACTTCCCAGTACGTTTTCATCCTAATGTAGTCAACTTTAGGGAAACACTCTGAATTCATAAGTGTGGAGGATCAGTCAAGTTCTGAAGCATTCCAATCCTGCTCGGCTCTACTTGACACTCACAAATCTGTTTAAAGTCAACACACTTGGATCACCCGTATCTCATAATAGCACAGTTAGCATCGTTGCTGCTCTGCAACAAGAACAAAAGGGGGGAAAAAGTAGCAGCTGCATGTTTTTATGTGAATTTTTTTTAATTATTAAAAACTTTATGTAAGCTAATGATAGCAATAGTGTGAATGAGTACGCCACACACACGTAAATATCTGTCCTCGACCTAAAAAAAAAAACAACCTGGTTTGATAATGTGGAATAAAGTCTGATCTGTTATCAGTGGCCTGCAGTATTACTGTAAATATGAAAAGCAAACATAGCCTTATAATTATGCAGATACACACAGTGTCCTCATACTTATACACATACTTATTTCAAAGTCACACATTTATAAGTTGGCAGAGGAAGACATTCCTTTCACTTTAAATTTATAACGTGGATTAATGCTTACACCGCAGGAGACCATTATTTGTCCTATGTTTTTTTTTAAATTGGAATATCTACCTATTAATGCCAGTATACAGGGTTTATACAATTTAAAAAAAAAAAAATCCTGGTATTGTCTCTGAAGTGGCCTACAGGAACCACAAACTATTAAGAGGGCACACCCGTTCAGACGAGCAGATCTCGTTTGATCCTCCAGTGGGCAAGCAGTGGTATAAACAGGAAGGGGCCCTGTGCTTTAGTGCGTCATTTGCTCTCGTGTCATTGGATCTTGTGTATTGAAATGTGCTGAAGTGTTTCACATAACATTGTTAGCCTGATATCCTGGATAGGTACACAAAGGTGACAGTGTACAGTGGATTGGTATGTGTTGGCTGGAGGAAAACTGAAACATCCTCTTGAGGCAGCTCTGCTCCGTTCCCTTATGAGAATAGATTGATTCAGATGCTTTGATAATGGCGTGTGCATGTTTGAAGTTTTTTTGATTATAGATATTCTATGTGTGTGCGTCAGGGGGCGGCGGGTGTTGACTGATTGTTAGAAGTATGGATTTGATTTGTGTGGGTCCTCTTCCAGGATCTGGAACAGGTTTGAAACCAGGCTGAGGAAGCCATTTCACTTTGTCTCACTGTGTGTATGCGTATGCATTAGCATGTGCATACACATAGTGATCTGGACTGAGCTCTTTTCCTTTTTACGAAACCGTGTGCTGTGCTGTTATCATTCAGCAGAGAAATGAACTCTGTTGTTGAAATTATTTTGACTGTGCAAATGGCATGACTCACTCCTACTCTGAATAGGATCCAGACAATTTAATCCAAATTCACAGAAATATTATTCACAGAATTTTATGAAAGCGCTGCACTTATCTTTTTTTGTTTTCTTTGTAAATACACAAAATCTGTGTGTGGCAGAGATTTGAAATTGTGTGGACATCTTGATTTGGTTGATGTTGTGTGTTTCACATTTGTTGGAGAGAGAAGCTTCCTTCAAAGAGGGCACGTTTTGTCAGAAGAATCAAAAGATAGAGGTGGCAGAGCTTAAAAGGACGGATTGGCAGATGGTTTGTGAGGCATAACTGAATGGATGGAAGCAGTGTGTGACTACTGGGAAAGAATAACATGCACTACAGACCCCAGACCGCAGGAGGCATGACACCCTCACCACGAGGAAACCTCAGGGCTTTCTCCTCCATGTTCTGTTTGCTCTGTCTCCTCTCCTCATTTAGCAGTGCGCATGGTGTCCTCTCCTCTCACATGTACAATTGCCATATTGTGTTCTTCCTTCCATTTTTCACTTCCTCTTTCAACTCCTCTCTCTCACTCTCAATCTAAATTTACTCACTTCCTGTGTCTCCCACTTCAGAGCAGCTTTAGCTTTCCCTCTCCCTCTCTTCGATGGTGTGTTACCCCCACCGCCACCACACCCCTCTCACTTGGCTCCCTTCCCTCTTTTCTTCCCAACTCTCTCCCGCTCACCTCTCCACTCTTCATATTTCATATTAGGCAATCCTTTCCATGGAGCCAGCTGTGTAAACAATAGGGACCAGCCCTCCATGTTTTCTCAGAGCGAGAGAAAAATGGCAGAAAAAGCTGGATACAAGGAGCTCGCCACACGCCATCCACACGGATGATCTATGGGCCTTTGTCTCTCCGACCTCCTTTGAGCTCAAGTGGGATTTTCTGGGCAGAGATGTTGGTTTTTGTGTGTGTGTGTGTGTGTGTGTGTGTGTGTGTGTAAGGCCGATTCTGAAGCATACAGGAGTGTGTTTATGCAGGTAAGGCAGCTTTCTGTTACCACAACCCCCCTGCAAATATTGCCCAACTGAAGCTACAGTGAGTCACCCAAACACAAATACTCAAGTCATCCTCTGATAAATATACCTGCAGTTTTAGCTTTGACACCAGGTGAATTCTTGTTGCATATAGTTTAGCTTTCATATCTTCAGGAGATCACTACCGCTCTGACTCACGCTTAAGTTTTCATATTGATTAACAGAAAGCAACATCAGGCTGACATCGCATAGCCTACCCATATTTAGCAGAAGCACTGGCCAGTGTTACTCATCTATCTATAGCTCCATAATCTGTCTGCACATACAGTCAGCAGCCTATTTTTACACCAGCATTCCTGGAAGTTGCCAGTGTTCCAGGGATTCAACTCGCTTCATCTTCTTCAAGGGATGGCTTGGCAAGCAACTTTTACTTGTAGGTTTAAATGACTTTGGTTGACACAGTTAGAGAAAGTGTGTGGGTGTGCGTGTGTGTGTGTGTGCGTGCGTGTGTGTGTGTGTGTGTGTGCATCTGTCAAGGTCTGTCTGTGCGTCTGTGAGGTTTGGCATGTGGGTCTGTATGAATGCATGCAGGTGGGCAGATGGTCCAGTTCTGCACGGACAGCCACAGCCGCGTTCATTTTGCGTGAAGAAAACAGGCTACCGTCTTGTGCTGACAAACGCTCGGCTCATCCCTCGGTTTGTTTTTTTTTGCAGGTGCAGTGCTTGCTGGCATTTGAGATAATTAAAGGCTGACCTTTCTGAGGTGAGGCAGAAATGTCACGCAGCCTGCTCCTCTGACAAGTGGATTCACCCCCACAGGGAGTCTTGGTCAGAACAGCTGAGGATTCTCACCACCTTAGAAGTGCACTTAGCACCCTTTAGCTTTCTCGCTCCACACCTTCTGACCATCATCGAGAAGTAGCTCCCACCCCCTGCTCTGTCTCCCACAATGCATCAGCTAACTGTGATTCTGACCATTTCAAGACTATGCAGGTGGAAGGAGCAGTGAAGTCCATGTAATCTCTTACCCTTTTAGCTGCTGTATATAAAAGTATCAACATCAATAAAGTATCACCTCCTGCTTAATGTCTGCTGTAGAGACTCAGCAGATTATGAATTGCTGGCTCTCCAAACTTCCGTGGCAGCGCTCCAGATAACGCATCACAGTTTTTGTATGAAAGGGCCACTCGATTTACATTTGCTGTTTATGTTTACATATTTGTCATGTTACAGTGAATTTGACTTAAATTCTTATTTATATACTACAAAATCAAAACATATGTCACCTCAGGTCACTTTACACGAGAAGGTCAGTGCCTTTGCAGTATTATAGAGAGAAGCCCAGATACTCAGGGTGGGCTGCCACCTTCCTCGACCTGATGGGAGGAGATGAGAGCAGAGAGGGGAAAAACTAGAATTGAGAAACAACAAATAACTGCAGATCAGAAACTTTGAGCTCCAGAGCCAGAGATGCTAACAGATAGGTAGAACGTGGGAGAAGCGAAAAGACACAAAATTAATGACATGCAGAATCAGCAGATCAGAGCTCCTCAGTGGGAACTCCACCCAATAGCCTAGTGCTATAGCAGCTTAACTAAGCGTCAGTATGGCTCAGGGTCACCTGATTCAGCCCTAAGTATGCTTTAAGCTTAATATTAAAAGTAGAGAGCTGAAAGAGTGCCTGTGTCCTGGGTGCTGGTTCTGCATGAGAGTAGCCTGATAGTTAAATGCTCTGCGTCCGTTTCTATTCCAGGAAGCACAAGTAAGCCTGCGCTTTGAGAACAGGCTGTCCTATTGTTATAATGGGTTATTGGCATTATAGGTAAATGGAAAGCGAGTATGTCTCAGTACACTTTTGTCCCATTGAAGTCTTTTTATTAGACATTTTAAAGTGCAGTAGAATTAGAAGAAGAGGGTGATTAGAGGCAGCAGTCTTCCAGGATTATGTTTACACTGGGACCAATCACATACTTCTTACTGTGGTGGGAGGAAATGAGTATATTCTTAAGCTACACAGTAAATGAACAGCCTTTATTAATAATGTAAGTATATTAATGTAGGATCTTTTAGATTCTCTGTCTGGGGTTGCTTTGCCTAAATACTCTTGAGAATTATTCAACGTGTAATCTGTTCCAGTGCATCTCTATCATGATCAACCAACACTCTCCCCTTCACCTGACCTCACCGTACATGCGGTCTGCGCTTTATGCAAAACCCATCCCATCTGAGCTTTTCATATACAGTAAATGCAGTGTACTGTAAAAACTCCCTGAGGGTACAAAGACATGCACATGTGATTCACATGCACACAGGCTGTACGCGTGAGCACACACACACACACACCACCCCTTTATACCCACACACTTGTTGATATGTAAGCATGTGTTCGCCTTGTACATGTAGAGTAAGTACACCGCTGCACACACTATATTACACTCACAGTGTTAAAGTCTTCATAATGATGCTTTATATTATATCAGCCCTGGTTGAAGCACATTGGTTATTTCACTGTCTGAAACAAGCAGTTCTAGCTCCTCTCCCCTTGAACCAGTTTTCTTCTGATTGGCTATTCCTCACAAACAGATGGTTTAAACAGCGAATGGGAGGGGCTGCTGGGGTCCCAGCTAGAGTTGTGTGCCTGATATTAAGGATATCTGCTTTTATTAATTTCATATAGAGCCAGGAATAAAAAAAAACTTTGGCCCATGTTTAATATGAACAGTCCCTATAGTAACAGTGTGCTTATGACTGAAAGTAAGGAACATTAGAGAAAGCACAGTCCTGTCTTGTCCTGTCCTCCTGTCCTATGATCCTCTTCTTTACAGTAGATAGGACTCTTTCTGATGACGTCATTGTCGGCACCCTTTTCATGTGGGAACTCCAAGCATCTCTTTCAGTGGTGAGTTTGTGCCAAGATGTGGGATCAAACCCGAATGTTTTCAGAAACAAGCATTTCCTGGGACAACCCCTGCTTCTCTTGCCCTGAGAGAGTTCTCCAAACATTAACTGTTTGGGTATTCCAGTGTTCTCCATACAGCATACATGGCCAAGCCACTGCAATCGGTTGCTGCAGACCATAGTCTCTATGGTGGCTGTCTGTGCTCTTTGAAGAAACTCTCTGTTTGTCTTTTTATTCCACCATTTGATCTTAAGTATTTGGTGTAGAAAGCACTGGTAGAATTCTTCTAGACTGAGGTGTTTAGAAAGCGTTGGCCATGACCCACCTCCATAGATGACAGTACAATTGCTTTGTAGACTGTGAGCTTAGTTGACAAAGTGAGGCTGTCACGATTCCAAACTTGAGAGCTTACAGACCTGCAGCAGCACCATGGGAGATTCTGTGTTTGATCTCGGAATCCAGTGTTGCATTCTTGGTCACATCCCTGCCAAGATAGGTGAATTTCTTGGAGTGTTTGAAGGTGAAGTCATCAATCTTGATTGGAGGCAAGTCTGGGCAGCCTATGTGCATAGCCTCTCTTTTGGGCTTACTGATGGTTAAGCCCCAATCCTTGCAAGACTGATTGAGTGTTGTTGCATTTTGCAGAGAGCTAGCACTGGTTGTCGCTTGGGCTGCATCATCTGCATACAAGAAATGTGGATGTTGACTTTGACTTGAGGCGTCGAAGGTTTGCACAGCTTTCCATCCATTTTGTTCTGGATGTTGATGCCAAAATCTGGGAGACCTTTATGGGCGTGACGTAGGACAAAGGCAAAGAATAGGATGAATAGGGTTGGGGCCAGTATGCAGCCTTGGCGTAGACCATTGGTGACCTGAAAATCATCTGTCAGTTCCCCATTGATGGATACATAGGCATGCATTCCCTGATGAAAATTCTTGATGTTGTTAACAAGCTTGCTTGGGATGCTGATTTTCAGTAGGAGTTGCCACACAATGTCCCTGTTCACAGTATCGAAAGCCTTGACCCGATCAACAAAAATGATGTGCAGCTCTTGGTTATGATCCTGGCACTTTTCTATTAGCTGGCGGAAGGCGAACATCATATCGTTTGTTGAACTACCACCCCTAAAAGCACACTGAGCTTCAGGCAGGGACCTTTCAGTGGCTGGCCAAATTCTGTTGATGATGACACGGGCAAAGAGTTTACCGATGACAGCCATGAGAGTTATTCCTCTATAGTAGCCACATGTAAACCTGCAGTGCTTCTTGAAGAAGGTGATGATGTTATCATCCTTAAAGTCCTGTGGCACCTCTTCTTGCTTCCATATAGATGTTAACAGCGTGAGCACCTGCTTTCAGAACTTCTGCCGGTATATAGTCCTGCCCGAGATGGTACAACAAGATCATTAAGGACCTCTTCATGTTGTATGTCATCAAGAAAAGTTGGATTAATGTTTGAGGTTGAGGAGGGTGTTGAAGTGCTTTTTCCAGAGATTCATGATGTCTTCTTTCTCAGTGAGGCAGTTGCCTGCTTAGTGGTTAATAGGTGACAGGCCAGTTGAGCAGCGTTGGGATACAATTGACACTCTAATACTACTTGTGTTACGTGCCGCCAACCCTGTTGGTAAAACCAACTTGACACCAGAAAGCACAATACGTTTCTTAAATATAGTAGATACACACTCATAAGTTCAAACATGCATATTTGCACTCACCTCTGACATATATATCCACCCACACTGCTGTCATAAAAATTTCACTGCATTGTGCTTGAGTGACTTCCATTATGTGCACCACTACGAAGCCATACATGTTTCCTGTTTTGGCCTCTGCAGTGAATTCATCTGTGCTAATTTTAAATGGTGAAGTGCTATGTGGTAGTGGAAACACCAGAAGGCAATTGCAAATGTAAAAGCATGTATGTAGCAGTATTTCTATCAGCACGTCCAGCATATCAGCTGTATTTCAATTTCATGCATGTGGGATAGTATTCATAAGGTAGCAAGTGTTGAACAATAGCATGCGAGTAACTGAGCTGATACAGTGTTTATAGTTATTTTTTGGAAATTGTACTTTATAAGACGTGTAAATTCCCACAGTGTGCAATATACGTTCAGAATTTAGTTACAGAGCAGTATCCCTCCAAAAGAATATTTACTGTAATGACAGGTTTGATGTAGATCCATTATAATTATGCTTTGTGTTGCATTTTTTTGACGTATGGCTAACATCATTAAACTCAGCAGTATTGTTGCTGTGTTGATGTGTGTGTGTTCAAGATGCCAGAGCTGCACTTGTTCCAAGATCTTCTCAAAAACCAATGTCTGTTTTACGTCCTGGCTCTGAACTCCTTGAACTTTGTTTGTGTACAGTATGCATGCATAGTTCAAATCTGTGTTCATGCACTCAACAGACTCTCTCTATATGTCATGTATTGCACTGACCATCTCCCGTGGTTGTGTTTCCTGTCCACCCGGACCTTGTGCTGCCATTTTCTGCTTTTTCTGATTATTAATTCAGTGTTTTCCATCACATCCAATTACATTCTCTCATGACCTCTAGCCCTTTCTTCTCTCTGCCTGCTACATGCCAAACATAGTTAAAGCCAAGTGACCCAGATTGTTTATTTTTCCTTCTACTGTAAGTGATCGCATACTGTACATTCCTCTAGGAGCTGGCCTCCATACTGGATCTTGCCTGTGTGCTTTTGAGCATTTTAAAATGTGTTTGGCAGATATGGGTAAGGAATTCTTAGAAAATCTTTAAGAAGATGTACATTAATGGCCTGACTCTAGGCCCATGGCCCCTGTGGATTTCTGTTGGCAGCACTATTGCATTACTACTTGATCTTAGACTTTTGCACTCTGTCCATATCTGTTTTATAGTACATCAGTCCACATTTCAGTTATATCAGTGTAGCAGATGTGTGAGTTAATTTTTTATGCCCCATACAGAAAGTTCACAAACCCGTTTCTTACGCTCGTTTTCAGTTCAGCCCTTGAACAAATATACCATGCGATGAAGACCAGAAACTCTACGGCATTTCCCTTCTGTCTTTATCATATCGATGTCAGGCATATTGTACACAGAAATCACAGCCCAAAGCACCTCCCACAGAGATTCAAGAGCACCCTGCATGCTCCTATACAGAGGTGCATAGGAGCATACTCTAAGTGTGTTTTGTTTAACATGTTGTTTGCATCAGCCTGTCCTAGCCACTGTAGATGCCGAGCTCACAGCTGTTTGTGAGAGTTGTGATACCTGTGTGTCGGCGGCTTTACCTCACTGCGGTGTTAGGTGTGCAGTTTTCACAGCAGATTAGACAAATTCCCAGGTGTGTCTTGGTTCCTTGTGTAGTGGTGTGTGTGTGTGTGCGATCATTTTTGCCTCTGATTGTTCTGTCCTGGCAAAGGGGATTACCCAGGTACTGCCTTCACTATTGAGGCTTGCAAGTATGCATGGGCGAGTGCAAAAACAGCTACCGATTGTTGAATGTGTTTGAAACGCTTCAGCTGCAACAATCAGACGTTGTTTACATGCATCAGAAAATGCTTTTCGTCAGCTCTCAGCTTCAGACATGTGGGCTACATTTATGTAACGCTCCAGTGCTTAGAGCTCAGGAACAACGCACCACGTTAAATGTTTTTGGGATTAGCAATACTTTGTGATTCAGATTGTTGTTATTAGGGGCTGTTAAGTAGCAAAGACAACAAAATGACTGCTGAAGAATGCCGTTGTTCCTGTGGTTGCATGTACTATGTGACTCATGTAGTAACATTTGTCACATATGAGTTGGATGATTTATACACTGCTCAAAAAAATTTAAAGGAACACTTTGAAAACACATCAGATCTCAGTGGGAGAAAAAATCATGCTAGATATCTATACTGATACAGACTGGGAAAATTATGACCCTACAGAGGGCTGAATTCAAAAGATAACCCCAAAAATCAAAATTAAAAGATTATGCAGCAGGCTGGTCCATTTTGCCAAATTGTCATTGCAGCAACTCAAAATGATAATCAGCAGTTTGTATGGCCCACATGTGCTTGTATGCATGCCTAACAACGTCTGGGCATGCTCCTAATCCTAATGTGCTATTGGATCTCCTCCCAGATCGGGACCAGGGCATCACTGAGCTCCTGAACAGTCTGAGGTGCAACCTGGTAGTGACGGATGGCCCGAAAAATAATGTCCCAGAGGTGTTCTATTGGATTTAGGTCAGGCGAGCGTGGTGGTCTGCCAATGGTATTAATTCCCTCATCCTCCAGGAACTGCCTGCATACTCTCGCCACATGAGGCCGGGCATTGTCATGCACCAGGGTTTTACAGTGGGTCAGAGGATTCCATCCTGATGCCTAATGGCAGTCAGGGTGCTGTTGCCTAGCCTGTAGAGGTCTGTGCGTCCCTCCATGGATATGCCTCCCCGCTACACTCCCCAGGCAGTGTAACGTTCTCCACAGATTCTCCAGCGCCTTTCACATCTCTCACATCAGCTCAGGCTGAACCTGCTCTCATCCATGAAAAGCCAGTGGTAGGCCTGGTATTCTATGGCAAATGCCAGTCGGGCTGCACGGTGCCAGGCAGTGAGCACAGGGACCACTAGAGAACACGCTGGGCCCTCAAACTACCCTCATGACGTTTGTTTCTGATTGTTTAAATTACTTGATACTATACTCTGAATAAAAAGTGTTATTTTTTATTTTATTTTAGTAGCTTACTGACTTTAACTTTATTCCCAATTGTAGGAATAGGATGTTTAATGTTGTTGGCAGCTTACAGTCTCTAAACAGCCTAACCTAAGCATAAATCAAAACGCATGTGAGTAGAAACTCTGACTGCCTTTAGCTCAGACTACTCTGTTACTATCCCAAAGCCGGTCATTCTGCAGCCATGTTTATTTACTGTAATGTCTGGAAAAAGCAGTTTGGTGTGGGTGCACCATAGCGGAATTGCTGCAGGTGTACAGTAGCATGCGGTCCCACTTTATCATTCAGTGTGACTTTTTAATGGTGCCAATACTAGAGAGTGAAATGATAGTGGTGAATGAAGTGGCTCATTTCCAGTCTGTGGGTGTACCATTGTCCTGGTGAGTTGTAGTTCCTCATTTAAAGAATCAGTTTAACGTCTGTGTCCTTTGAGTATTAAATTAAAATATATATGGCATTGCATCACTTCAGTGTGTGCTTTCAACAACACTGTTGCATTTTACATGATTGCAGCAATGTGCAATGTAGAGTGTATCAAGGCGGTATTTCATAATGCGTCTTGTAATCTGTATTACAGATCCAGAAGCAATATCCTGATGGAGATTGTTAGTATTTGACTCTTAACTATCTTTTAGGTCAAAAGGGGCTTTAAAAGCAAAAAAGCTATACCCATCTCCCATGGGCTTAAAAAAAACACTGTAAAGGCTTTCAAGCTAATATGTGTATGCATCTCCTGACCACCATACACACCGGCTCACTGTGACAGCATAGCACTTAGGCAATAAGCATATAAAAATAAGGCAGCTTAGAGAAAGACTGAGGCCATAAAATCTGCTCCATCTGCACTACGCATACACTACCTGAACCATACACGCAGAGATGCACATTAATCCCGCAGTCTGTAGTGAATAAACTCGCATCCGTTTAAACAAAACGAATCATATTCCCAAATATTTT
This sequence comes from Pterophyllum scalare, assembly GCA_024447675.2. Lineage (NCBI taxonomy): Eukaryota > Metazoa > Chordata > Actinopteri > Cichliformes > Cichlidae > Pterophyllum > Pterophyllum scalare. The sequence goes on from JAMQGT020003289.1 coordinate 29,774, forward strand.
TGAGGATGTCAGGAGATTTCTGTTCTGCAAGATTAAACAGTGACAGGAAATACAGACAGGAGAGCAATCGAAGCACTGCTCCATCACCAAGTCGCTTATATTTGTGTCAAATTTAACAGTTAAAAAGAAAAAGGTTGAAATCATTTTACAGCATCACAGTGATTTTGAACTTGTGAAGATGATTATTACATATACACACAGTGGAGAAATATAATAATTGACATCATCGCCACATCACCTGACTGACTTTGTTGCATCTATACCAAAGTTTTCTGCCTCACTTTTTTTTTTTGTGGTTAAATTTGTCACTCATCTGCACACATCCCAATGCTTTATGTATGTTATACAAGTGGAAACAGGCACACAAACATCTCTGACTTAACCCTTCTCTCTTTACAGGAATTCATCCATGATGTCGTGGTGTAATTCATGCTTGAGTGCTACATTCCTGCTTCATGCAAAGACACATTCCTCCTGCTTTTTTTTTTTTTTCCCCCTGTGAGGCATCTGCGTGATTCTAGTTTTACTGCTGTGCATTACATCCACTGACTCATAAAAAGGTCATTATGGCTTTAAAAAAAAACAGCTTTCCTCATATTCTTGTGTATATTGTGATGCTAATGTACCATTCTATGATAATTGTGTTCTCCGGGTGTGCAGATGTCAGTGCGCTCTCGCCTGCTCATGCTTTCTGTGGTGATTACAGGTCTGTTTGTTCATGTCTTGCTCGTAATTTGGAAGTAAACTCTGCAGCAGAAGTCTCGAGTGACTCTCAGAATGCCGCCTTGGGTCTCACCTCTGGCTTCCGCAACTGGTGTAATTAGCAAAGTTTTCTTTTGTGCTGCTCTCTTCATTTATGCTTTGGCTCGCCTTCCACGGTATTTGTACTCTGTCACTGTTAATGAGCGAGTGTGTGCGTGTGCAAAGCTGAGAGGAGACATCACACACCCACTGCTCGCTTCGCAATTTTAACACTCCATTAGATAATTAAGGCGGATGGGGTGTTTTTGTAGCGTTTCAGATGAGACATTACCATTAATTAGTGTCAAAAGAAAAACACTGTTTTGCTCAAACACTTAAGTACAAAGGGAAGTGATCTCTTTACCTTGCCACTGAAGCACTAAATGATCTCCTCTTCTCTTCTCTCTCTCTTTTTCTTAGACAGAAGCTCTGCAACTGCAAACAGGGGGCCCATTCAAGGAGAAGAGCTTTCTCTCGGCATCATGTGATCTGCACATTTCCTAGGAGTGCTCTGCAGTGGAAGAGTGGAATGACGTCCCCGTGAAAGCGTCACAACCACTAGCACCCCTATCACCACTATCACGGCTCCTGACTGTTGCCATCAAAGTGCACCTCTTCTTGACTCAACTTGCCTCCTGTCTCTTTCTCTGCCTTCATCTTCAAGATAAGGAATGGCCGCGTTACTTCCCAACGCCTCTTGCAAATAAGGTCGTTTCACAATCCCAGAGAAAGGAAGGATAAAACTCTCTGCATTCCTCCTTTATACTTCTGCCCCATTTTTCTTTTTTATCTTTTGTGTCTTTAGTAACTCGACCCTCAACACACAGACACACAAATTCACTAAACCAATAGGATTTTGTGGCCATTTTCAAGGCAACCTTTTCAACTTTAAGGAGATTTTTTTTTTTTTTTTTTGCAAACTTTGCCTGTTGGAATATCTTCTTATCCAGAATCCTTATGGGGGATTAAATCCTTGCAGGAATCCATCCTGTCTCCTGACTGTGGCTCTGTTACACCTCAGTTAAAAAAAAACAAATAAATCTTCCTCAGTGAAGTCTTTTCGTGACTTGTAGGTGGACTGAGCCATAATGGCTGGGAAGGGCAACCCGGTGCCGGGCCACCTCAACGGCTACGCCGTGCCCACCTACTCCTACTTCTTCCCCCACATGCTGGGGAGCCTGTCACCTCCAACCCTGCCAGGACTGCCTATCAGTGGATACAGCACCCCCTCGCCAGCCAGTAAGTAGACTTTGAGCAACTTTTTGGTTTTGCTCTGCACTGGTTCGTGTTTTGCATGTGGAAAATGTTTGACGCTCTGGCTGTTGTGCAGGTTTTGAGTGACAGGAGGTAGGGAGAAGATTTACTTTCCTTTGTGTGTGTCCTGGTTTCTCTGTGCAGCTGTGGCTTATGGTTTCCGGTACAGCTCCTCTACTGTGTGTGCATGCATGTGTATTTGTGTAAATACGCGTATGCTGGTAAAACACTTTCATCTCGTCCTGTTTAGATCATTCTTGTATGAAAGATGTGCGAGTGTGTGTTGGTAAACAGAGCGCAGCAGCCACACGCACACATAACCGTGTCGCCTCCAGCGCTGTCCTTAATTTACAAACCCACACACATGCATGGAAACGTCAACATAGATCACAAGGAAATGAGGCAGGACAGCCAGAAAGGAGCATTGTTCATTTGGGGGAACACACATTTGGCAAGTGTTCCGAAAGTAAATCTCATAAATGCTGTCACAGACAACATTCCTGCTACAACTTCTTTATTCAATCCATCACAAGCTTCAGAACTAACTGGCAGAGTTGCTTATTAAAGTTGGACTTGGTGGAAAAAGTACTTTTTCAGAAGTAAATAAAAGCATTAGTGGTGCACTAAATCAAAAAAAGGGGGGGGGCGGTCTGGGTGAATACAAGCAGTGGTGGAAATGGTAACTTTATAATGTCACTCAGTATAAGTTAATCTTTTTTACATTAAGCTGAAGTTTTGCGTGCTACGTTGTGGCAACGTTTTCCACAGATTGGGGTTCAGTCTGTGGTCCGGGGCAGAAGGGTGGGCGGGTAAGGTGGGGTCTGTGGGAGTCAGGTAGGATGAGGTACTTGAACACGTGTGCATTCAATTCAGTTCAATTTCAATTCAGTTTTATTTGCATGGCGCCAAATTACAACAAACAGTTGCTTGAAGGTGTACGTGTGCAAGTTTCCCCATGTTACGGTGGTGCCGCGGTTGGTGCTGTCGCCTCACAGGAATGAGGTCCTGGATTCAAACACTCGCCGGCTGGGGCTTTCTGTGTGGAGTTTGCAGATTCTCCCCATGTCTGCGTGGGTTCCCTCCCAGCGCTCTGGTTTCTTCCACAGTCCAGAGACATGCATGTTATGTTAAATGGTGATTCTAATTTGGCCATAGGTTTGGATGGGTGGCTTTTTTTTTTTTTTAATTAGCTCTGTGATAGACTAGTGATCTGTCCAGGGTTTACCCCCGCCTCTCACCCTATGACAGACGGGATAGGGTCTAGCCCCCCATGACCCTGAATTGGATAAGTAGAAGAAAATGGGCAGGTTGATGGATGGATGGAAGTTTCTTCCTTGCAAATACTTTATTTGCCAAGTACTTGAGTAATATAATCAGCTTCCTCTGAAGTAAGTCTCATCGTGCAGACAAACATCATTCTACTCTACAGCCTCTGTGGGCTTGGCAGTAGCAGCACATGAACGAAGCAGTTCTCCGCTGGCTGTAGGCTGTCCACTCTACCTCGTGGCAATTTTCAGTAGGACTGCTGTCCCTTCAGTCCAAGACAGACTGAAGTATAACTGCAGGATGAGAGTGTTTTTGGGGGAAAATTGGGAAGGAAAGGTTGGGGCCAAACGGTTAGCAGTGAATGAACTTTCAATATAAGAGTGAGGACATTTTTTGAAATGGAAAAGAATGAAAATGAAGACTGAAAAATGCTAGAGTAAATCACCGCATATCATTGGCCAGCCATTGCGTCATTTAATCTTTAAGACTCAACGTTTTTCAAATGTCTTTCAAATAATTTTCTCAAAGCATATTGAAGTGTTTTGACCTTCAATCTAAGACAAATATGCAGCACTAAAATGTGATGGCAGACACTGGCAGCTTTCACCAAGTCTCATAGAGATATTGTTCTTCAGTTATGTTAATCTCCATTGAAGGTTGAAATGACTGCAGCGCTTTGACAGATTTATTATTTGCATTAAGAAAGTCACATTATTGCACTCTGTGCAGTATGTGCACTTGGTCTGCAAAGTAACTTGTACCTATAGATGACAGACGTGAAGGTCATAGATTAAAATGTAGCCCCTGAATTGTAGAATTCCAATGCCAAATTGGATAGTAAATGCACAAGCACCACCGCTGAACATGCTTCTGTGTTCAGTACAGTAAAATAGTTGGACATAGAGGCAGCAAAAGAAATAATAACTGAAGTAATGAAGTCGGAGGTGCAGATATACGGTCAGTTTGTGTGCATTAGTGTGAGCCAGCCTGTCAAACCTTGGCCTTACCCTCACAGGTTCAGAGGGGGTCAACGTATTGACTTTCTATCTGCCGGAGTTTGCGTTGGCAGTCAGCGTGGAGGGAAGTAAAGAACAGTCAGTGCCCAACCCAGTCACTCCCACTTCCCCAATACCAGATACCACACCTCACCCATAAAAACTGGAGCGCTTGTCAGATTCCTCTTTTTTTTCCTTTTTTTCCTTGTGCGTGTGTGTGCGCATTCCTGCGTGTCTGTGTATGCGTGTGTATCCCTTTTCCCAGTGTTTGCCATGTGGGGCGGCGAGATTTCTTCCGTTTTGCCTGGACAAACATTTCCTGTCAGTAAACACTGGAGAGCCAGGGACACCACAGTTTCCTGACGTGCATGAGTACACATTCACACATGCACACATGGACAACATAAACACAATCTTTGCCCTTCATGCTGGCTCACTTTCTCTCAGTCGTTCTCTGCCTCGCATGTAGATAACTGCAGGCATAATTCACACATGCTCACACACCGAGCAGCAGAAACACGAGTCTCCTTCCATATACTCGCACACCACCTTCACCCCGTTCTCTTCCCTCCTCCTGTCTGCTTCTCTGGCAGATCATTGCTCTCTCCCTTCCTCTTTCCTTCTTTCCTCACCCACGCACACTCTCGCGTGAGCGCACACACACACACACACACACACACACACACCAGCTAAGCTCCCATTCAGTACTGAGCAGTGAGGAAAGACAGAAAGAAGAGGGGCTGCTAAAGGAAGGGGGAGAGAGTGTTTGGAGCTTGAACACAGGAGGGGAGGGATTTAGAGAGCATTAGATTGGAGGCAAGAGACCCACGCTCTGTCCTTGATAGATTTCAAGCATAGTAAAGCTTCCAGTACCACATAAATGCTAATGATTGTATGCATACGTGTTTGGACTCAAATTAAATAGGTTTTTTTTTCTTTCTTGTGATTGCAGAGTTTCTTGATAGCTGTTTAGATGGATAGCTTTGACCTTCTTCTCATTAACAAGGTCAAGCTTTGTTGTTGTTAACATACAGCCTGGTTATGTTTCATGGCTTCATTATGTTCAGAGCTGAGATTGAGTGCAAATCTGCATATCTGATGATTAGCTTACGTCTTGCTTCTAGATTGTCCGCTGACATGAACTTGGGGTGCAATGGATTTCTTTATCAGTACAAATGTCTGCCTGCTGTTCTTATCACCTTTGTGGCACATAATTTGTGTAGTCTGTAATTTTATCATTTTGTTGCCCGTGCATTATTTACCAGACATAGTCCTTAATATTACTGAGAGGCCTACTCGAGTGTATTTGGCAACTTATTTTGCATTGATTTCCTTGATGTCATTCAGTTGCCTCTCCACTGAGGATCTCCTCCAGTGGTCCAGATCAATTGCAACTTCACCTTTTATGATGAGCAGTTGGAGACTGTCTTTACCATCATCATTCTTTGTGAGAAACTCACTGGAGAGGCAGCTGATTGTATCAATCTTCCACACACAAAGTGTTTGTGGATCAATGTTTGCAGAAGAGTACCCTGTGTTGCAGACCAGAAACTGATTGCTGCCACCTGTTTGCATCCTTAATGTGTTCTTGGTCCAGAAACAGCTGTACTTATTTATTTTTTGTTCAGTTGCACTCTAATCACAGATGTAAAAGTCTGCCATTAGCCAAGTGAATAATGGTGAGTAAGTAATCCTGAATCCAGGCCTTTGCATTTGGTTTTAATTCAGAACTCAGTTTCCATCAAAATCCTATTGCGTACATTCCCTTTTTTCAAAAAAACATTTGATCTGCTATCTGTCCTTTCCATTCTCTTCCCTCTCCACACTCCTCCGCCTCCTCTAAAGTTAGCTGTAGTCTGTTGTGGTTTTCAGTAAACCACAACAGACCAATTATTTGGACCAAGCGGTGCAGGAGGGTTTAATCTCAGCTTACAGCCCAACTCGCTCTCTCTCTCCCCCTCTGTCTTCTGATCTAGCCTCCTGGGTTACGTCTTCACATCACATTATCTGAAAATCATCAGGTTAGGTTACGCGCCGGAGCAGATCAGTTTCAGATATTGATATTACATTTATAGCCTGCAGCTTTATTAGTTAACTGAATATTATGACTATGGATTGATCACACACTTGCACGCTGCTGTATTGAACACAGACATTGAATAGTATGTGCTCGTTACATGCACGCTCAAACATAGGCACGTGCAACGTAACTCTCATTAGTGTTTTTGATTAAATTCCTCGCACCACCGGCCTGTATGAATGTGGAACTATCTGGCATTAACACCTGCAACTATTGATCCTGTTATTATCATTTAGGCCTTCTGCTGTCTGTCACCAGCTCACTAACACTGTACTATTACATTAGCACAGTGTTATGAGTGATCATAATGAATGGAGCCAGCTTCCTACCTGCTGCCACGGCGGACTAATTGGCTTTTCCCCACAGAGCTCTCTTGTTTCAGCAGCCACAGTAATTGCTTGGTACAGGAGCGTTTCCTAGGATGGCTAAACGCACATGAGCACCATCTCTTTTGACTTATTAGAGGGCGATATGGCATTTATGAATGTACTTTGGGGCTAGTGGAGAAATATTAAAGAATATTTTCAGACCTCAAGGAAGGTTATGTGTGTGTGTGTGTTTTACTCATCGCATTAAGCAGCCCATGGTGGAATGTGCAAACCACGAGTAAATATGGATATGGTAATATTGGGCAGAGTGTATGTGTGTGTGTGTGTGTGTGTGTGCTGGTTTCTGGGACAGACAGGTGGTTCCTCTCTGTCATGGTGGTCTGCAGGAATCAGAGGGCCATGTCATTGCACTCCATGGGTGGCAAACACAAACACACGCACACATACACTTTCACATACACATAGCTTGTGTGGAAGGGATAAGGATAATGACAGCGAGGAGCACCTTTTCTATCGGGTTACCAGGTGCCAGGTATTTAGGTCCTTCAGACAGACACACACACAGGCTCGCACATCGAAGCAGTTCCTCCGGAGAGCTGCTCTTCATTATTGGAAAGTCATTTGAGGGGTGCCGATACTCTGACGGTGAAGACGCAGGCTTATTAAACACGGTGTGTAAAACACATCCAGCATGTCAGCAAAAGCACTCGTTCACCCCAGCTTTAATGACCTTTTTAATTAACTGCTTAGCACTCGGAGGTTGAAAAATGAGCTCAAGGACTGTCCTGTTCTTAAATTTTCAACCAAGCAATTGTCTCTGAAGCTACTTTGAGATCCTCAGCACTTTATAGGTAGTTGGGGTGTTGGCGTCAGATTAATTTAGCACACTTGATCGTTTAAGATTAAAAAAATTTAAAAGCCGGCAGTTATATATCAAATGATTCAGCTCCTGTTTGTGTTTCAGCCTACTACACAACTCTGTGACCTTTTCCTCTTGCCGTGAATATTTTAACTATAAACCTGATGTTGCTCAACACTAGCAATATGCAACATGTTATTTTTAAAGAACTTAGTGGTTTGTTTACATCCTGTACACAGTAATGCTATCTTGTAACATATCGATGCATTAGTGATAAACGCCAGATAAGAATAGGGTTGACGACACATCGCCCACGCTACTAACAGAAACATCCGTGGCTTTGGGACCTCAGGGCTGACTGGCAGTTGCCATAAACTACAATATGCCGATTTTTCTGTATTTGGACGCGTGTTAGGGAATGCACTGAATGAGTGTGGCCTCCTTATTATGCATCCGAATGTGCTCCTGGGTTTTGTCCATTAGGATTACAAGGTTACCACCTAAGGCTGTTGGACAGGAGTACAACAAAAGGGTGGTGAAAGGTTCTGATACCCATTTTACCTAAGGGGAAGGGGGGGGGGTCAAAATGAACTAAGTGGGCAAGACTTTGGAGGTTTTTGTCTGAAAAGAAAAAGCAACAAATATGAAAGAGACAGGATATCAGAGTGTTGCAAGCTTTCTCTGCACATGTGCTAAAAGTAGAAGCCACAGGCACACATACACTGGCTTTGGCAACACCCGTGTCTTGTGCAATCATCGAAACACCTGCAGGTTCAGTGAATAGATGCCCACTAGGACACCCATCACCCTCACCATTGCCTTGCCTTTCCAGGTGTTTGTCCTTACTGTCCCCTTTTTCTGGCTCCTGCTCATCATCTCTCAGCCCCCCTGTTCCCACATTTCTCCAGCTTCATTTCTCTTCCCTCCTTCCATCACACCTTTCTACACTCCTTTTCTTTCTTCCTACCTGCACAACCCCACCCCACTCTCTTCATTTACCACATTTTACTCCTATCCTCCTTTCTTCCCACCCTCCTTTTCTCCACCTTGAGACTTGACAGAGCTATCATTACCATGCCACCTATTTACTCACAGCCTGTTATTTTCCATTTGCTTTGAGGGGACCTGGGGCCAAATCCCTGCCCACAATACTTGATCCTAACCACAGGATTTATCCCAGAGTGGCTTGGCAAGTGTGGTCCATTCCCTAAGCCCCCCTCCTCTTTTTATTTTCTTGTCCTCTCTCCTTTTTTTCCCTTTGCGTGCTCTCTTATTCTGTATTTCTTTCTACAGGTTTTTCTCTTCCACGGTTGCTTATGCAAATACAGGCCCTCCTTTTCAAAGAGCTGTCTACCCGTAATCCGATGGATGGCTCCATTTTCTGAGTGCTACACAACACTCACACACACACACGTATTGCATACAATGTTAGGATACAAGGACACATGCTATCTCTCATAAACATTCGCTCCAGTTGCCACATTCATGGACTCATGCATGCAGATACACACTCATACAGTGACACAAGCAGTGAGAACCTCCTCCTCTGCAGCACGAGTGCTATATTTTGAGTAGCTGTAGTAGGGCCATAACAACCTAAAAACCAGCAGGCTGTCACCAGCAGCCGTGCAGTACTCAGTTGGGTAAACACTGGCATAATCTAAATCTCTCTGTGATGTTCTAGTGCATGTATCTTTATTTCTGCTCTCTTCAAAGGCCCCTCAAGGAAGTCAAGGCAAGGGTAAAGAGATAAGAACCCCCCCCCCGTTTCTCTCGATTCTTCTATCCTTTACCTCAACCTACTCTTGCAATGACCCCTTTTTCTTTCCTTTTATCTCTTCTCCCTCACCCTCCCTACACATGCACACACATATATCTCTATCTTCTTATGCCCTTTTTGCAGTACGCATAGCATGCAGCCATAATTCACACTGCTGCATACATTCAAATGTCAATGCTTCTCTCACAGGCATCAGTCCTCTATTGTCCTTTCATAAGCGGTAGGAATGACGGCATCTGTAAAATATAGGACAGTTACCTAATAGAGGAGACAAGGGAGGGAAGAAAAGGAGAGTTCTGAGGAAAGGTGGTGAGAGGTTGGGTAGGTCTGCCCCGCACAGCTCGGAGAGTGATTGAATTATCAAGCAGAGCTTTGCTTGTTGTCCAAGAGGGTTTCAGAGGGGAAAGCCCTTTTCTCAGCGGCTAATGCGCTTTTTCAGCCTAGCACAATGGCTAACTGTGTTGCAGAAAGGGGCTAAGAGAGTTCTGTTCGGCCAGAGCTCATGGGGCCACCAGCTCTCTCTTGGCACCTCTCTAAGGGGCCTCTGGCCACACTTAACCTCATGCCTGTCTGCTAACATTAACACATAACCTCCTCAGAGTGGAAAGATAATGCGCTTGCGACAACATTAGCACATTACAATCCTAAGTGTACCACGGGTTAGCTAATGCAGAATGAATTGTGCTGTCTTTAGATACTCATTAGCATTCCAGAGGTTTGTGGAAACACATGCTTAATGATGCTGTGACCTTCTGTGTCCTCCTGGTGTGCCAATTGCTTATTCTTCCAGTGATGGTCTTCTTTAAAAAAAGTGAGTTTTACTTATAGCTCTGAACCTCTTTTCTGGATGCAAGACACCCTTTCAAAGTAAAGGTTCCACAGTACCTTTTACAGTGTGTACCTCATACCACACCCCGCATCTTTAGACCCTGTGTTAGGAAAAGAAGCAGATATTCACGACTGTAACTATTGCTGGTGCAGAGGGGAAAGAAACACAAGCATATGTGCTCCAGACGGGATTAAAATCACCGATCAGCACATGCAATATTAAGATCAACAAATCTCTCTTACAGAAATAAACTCCAGCTGCATGAAACACAGATGTTGGGTGTGAATTCATAAATCATTTGAGAGCTGCAGGTGGTCCGGTAAAATTAAAGCCTCTCTTAGATTTTAACGTAATCAGAAATAACGTTTGAACCTTTTCCTGTTTCTCCTGCCCGTGCGTCTGTTTGCAACGCTGCACTACGGCAAAAAGCTTTTCCACGAATTCACGAGCGCCGCTTCTTTCTTTGAGTGTAATATTAAATCAAATGAAATCAGATTCTTTAAGTTGATTTAACATGGCTCAGTCTCTCTTTTTATTTTTCTTTAAGTAATCAAGCTGTTTTAAACTCAGAAGATGTTCATGATGGTGATTTAGCTCAAACCTGTGCCAGGTTGGCTGGTTAGACCCTGCCTGAGCTTTGATGGCCTGCCATTTGCTTAAGAAATCAAAATAAGTTCAGAGACTGTCATCTAACCAAATGCCTATAAAAGTAATGGGTTTATATCGTAACCCATTATATAACTCAGTGCAATTTACTTATAAACCAAATTATACCGTGATGGGCCATACACTTATCTGCTGTGGTCTCAAAGCTCCATTTTTCTCTCTCATTTTCCTTTCACCTCTCACTATTTTGCCTTCATTTTTCATGTCTCTGATCTCTCTTTTCACTCTCCAGCTTCGTTTTCTTTTCATCAGTAGAAAACAGCTGTTCAGCAGTTAGCCTGTGATTAGTGCACCTGAAACTTGCCCTGGCTTTTGAAAGCTCCGTCAGCCCTCCTCACTCTCCCTCACTGGCAAACGCTCCTTCGTATTCTCCTTTTATCATCGCGGTCCAGTCTTTCTTCGTTTCACAGAGACATTATGTAAGCGCTCTCGCACTAAGCGGACAGAGAGGATGTGATTAGTGACACAGCTTTGCCCTCGATTCGAAATGGCCTTCTAAACAACTGGTGTGCATTATGCCTTGATTAGTCCTTTAATTTGATCTCATGCAACAAACAGATGTTCACACGGTCTCGCAGTCATACCAGCCACAAAATTGTCTGCCAGGATTGTAACAGCGGCCAGTTTTGCCCTATAACTCTCGCTGCCATAACCTAATTATTCTGAGCCATGCAACAAAAAACACGAAGTGGCAATAATAAAACATGCAACACGGGGACTGTCAACATGAAATGCAGAGCGGTGGATACATTAGTCTGTGCGGGATTTTCAGTATAGTCCCATCTGATGGATTTCCACAGCACTGACGCAGGCCGATCAATTGCTGCCCAGATGAAAATGTCAGGTCTCACTCTGTACCTTGCATGGATTGTATCAGAAGTTTTTCATTTCTTCAAACAGGCGTGTTTATGTTGGTGGTGCACCGAATCTGATTTTCCAAATTTGAATGCTGGCCGACCCCACAAACAGCAAGCGGTTTTATGGATCTTGTCTCTTTTTTTTGGTTGTCGAAGCTTACACAATAGACATTTGGACAAAGCACCAACACCGCAAAATTACACGAAAGCAGCCAAGTCTTTTAATCAGCGGCTTGCTTTGTGTATGCTATGTGCAGACGAAAAATTTGAAACAGAGAAACTCTGTCCCACAGCAATGCAATCAGGAAAGATTATGGTTTGTCATCTGAAATACTCATCTGAGCATCGGGAGATGCCAAACAGGCCGTAGTTCTTCAACAGTGAACGGCCTGTTTCACGCCGGGAGAAGAGTTTTCATCATGCCGCCCTGTCTGGTGTTCACAGGTTTTCTTTTAAGCATCACTTTTCATCTTCACTTGTTATGGTTGTTGTATACATTATATATATATATATATATATATATATATATATATATATATATATATATATATATATATACGTATTAGAACATATTGGATCCATCCAGTGTTGTAGTTTTGGCCTTGTTGCATAAATCCAAGAGAAAAAAAAACACTTTATAATTTTTCACACATGATTTATCCATTCAACAATGAAGTATCAACAGTTTGGGTTTGCTTACAGTATACACACAGTGTTTACTGCGTGACTATCTAAAGCAGCACTTCTCAAAGGTAGGGGCCATTGGTGACTAATCACAGGGAAAGACACAAAGAGGCACTACATACCTAGAGCCCAAGACCTCGCTCTCTGACCTCGAGATCCCTCTAAGTGTTCATTCTTTGAAAGAAAGCTACAGGGCTAAAGAGGAGGTTAGGCGGCGGGAGAGAGTGGATGAACGTAGCGAAGGGTCCCTGCAGGCATCTTAAATCACAGCAGGCCCAGACTTCACCAGGAATCATACCACTAATCAGGAGCAGATTAACGCTTTCCTCAGACGATCACCCGACTCTTTTACATACCTCCAGCAATATGCAGGCAGGGCATGATCTGCAATGAGGAAGTATCCCTACGCAGATGAACTTTCAGCTTCCTCATTCTCCGAATCCCCGTAAACTGGAGTCCCGTGTTTCCGTTTGCGTGCTTGTGCATAGACGTGTAGATGCAGTTTCAGTTACGTCAGCCGTTCATGAACCCGCGATGGGAATGTAGGTACGATTGTATTTACTGTTAACACAGAGAAAGCAAGAAACAGAATGACAGCGAGATCAGGATGTGCCAGAGGTTTTTGCTGATTCAGTATTTACTCATCAAACAGAACTATTTCCTGTAAGCACTTCATGTCAGGCCAGATTCACTCTCTCTCTCTCTCTCGCCACCTCACACTTTACCTCTCTTTCCCCCCAGCCGAAGCCATCTTCTGTGTGAATCCCTTTCATCGTTGTAAACTTTTGCAGGGTTTGTTTTCCCTCCCCAGCTTGCTTTTGTTTGTCCGTCTTTCCCAGCATCTTCTTTCTCAAGCATCAGATTCCTTTTCTCTCCTTTTTTTTTTCTGACCGCTGCAAGCCTTTCACAGCGGCTGTGTTTTAAAAAAAAAAAAAAAAAAATAGGACATGCTAATCAAGCTGTGTACACAGCGTGAGTGAGCTGGTTTGACCTGGGGAATTATGTTGCTTTAAATAATATACTAACTGATGTTCCCATGGGCGTATGCAAGACAAGTGAGTGTGTTTTAGCATTTGATTAAGTCCGGGAAATGTCCACACCTTTTCTTAATTTTCAGTGTTTGAGTTTGTCTTTCTTTGTCCCTGTGGGCTTGGCTGTGTATACATGAACAGCACAAAGACAGTGAGCGTTTGAATGCCTTTCTGAAGTGCATTAGCCCTGACAGATATGCTGTCAGAGTCGGAGCCTTTTAAAATCCTTTTGAAAAATAGCCTTTATGTCAAAAGCAGATCGCTTGGACTCAAGGTACACATGGAAAGTAGTGGCAGGGCTTCAGGGGGAAAGTTTTTTAGGGTAATATTTTTAAGTCTTTATCATGAAGGTAGTCGTCTGTCTGTCGACACGTTTGGCGTGGCTGCTTGAACTGTGTGCCCAGGGGCTGACGTAGTTTTCCCCGAGTTGCTCGTGCGTGCACATCTATCCATTACTTACTTTACTTCCCACTCGAGATTGGCTCATTTGGACCATGCTCCTGGAGCCTAATAGTCTTCTCCTAAATGGGCCGGGAACAGGAATATTAATTGAGATATCGGAATTGCTCTCAGGCTTCTTCCCCCGTAGTTTTTTGGTTATGTAACGTGGTAATTAGTGAAATTTAGAGGTGCTTGTAGGTAGGTTTGTTACTTAAGGAGCCGCTTCCCCCTCGTCTTCATCTTTTACAAGAGTTTGCTTTTGTAGGAATTTGCTTGTGTTTCTAACATTTTGGCTCCTTCACTGGACGTCTTTTGTCAGGAGTACTTTAAGTGTTGTGTTACAGGACTTTGAGAAGGCAATGGATATACACTCACACACACACACACACACACAGAGAGAGAGAGAGAAACGGAGAGAGGGAATTTCACTCCTCCCCTTGCAGACTTCAAAGCTAGCTGTCCCTTGAGAAACTTCAAACGCCTGGGAGGCCATTAAAAGACAAAAATTATTTTCTGTAAGGTCGTGATTTATTTGATTGAAAAATGAAACCACTAGCCCAAAAGACATTATTTTTTCCTTTCCAGGGCCTGCTTTACTAGGCCCAACCTAAATTGCTACCAGGTGGGAATCCTCTTAAGAGCAGAAACGCTCAGCCCGAAGAGCCCGGGCTTTCTTCTTTCTCTTGTCTTCCCGCTCTCCTTTTTCTCCATATCTCATTTTGTGCCTGCCTCTTTCCGTCCCCTTCTCCATTTTTCTTCATTAACGCCAAGCTGATTAAATACACACAGACACACACACACATACACACTCCAACATGTCTGACTTTATGCCATTATATTTCTTGTGGTGTAAGTGAAGGCTTAGCCCTGGAGCACTAGAAAACAGCACTTCGCGACTATCAGTCACTGAAGGAAAGATAAAAGAGGTGGAGAAGGAGCCTAGTGAGTCTGAGAGAAATGGAGCAATGGTGAAATTTAAGCATGTGGGAGAGTGATGGGCTTGAAGGAGGGGCGGGTTGTGATACAGGTGAAAAGTTGGATGGAATGAATTAAAGAAGTGTGTGTGTGGGGGGGGGGTTGTGTTGTGTGTCCTTTTTAAGGGAAAGAAAATGACAAGGAAAAGCAACAGAGAAGGATGTGAGTGATAGAGATGAAATACAATCAAAGTATCAAACTGTGATTATGATCTGTATGATGTCAGTGAGAAAGGATGTCCTTAATATAGTCATCTGAGGCGAACGGCGAGCTCCACCCACCCGCTGTTTAAATCTGCTTACAAAAGGAAGTCAATCAGAATGAGCTAACCTAAAGGAAGGATAGAGGAACTAAATCAGCTCGTTTTAGACAGTCCGTGATCTCGGGGACTGTACCGAAACCCAGCGGAAGATGGATGATGATTATTTTGAACTGTGAATCATGCAAAGCTGCTCTAATAGAGTCCAATAATAAAACAACATAGAGCTAGATGTTAGAATGATAGTGTGACTCCAAGGACATCTTAATTGGGCCTTTAACTCATCTACTGAGGCATTTCCTTCCACAGATACTGAAGGCAACCAATCATCCGTCTAAGCTCATCCAGCAATTTATGACAGAACAAGGCAACAATACCATTGGAGAGCAGTTTAATAAATTCCTTTTACTAGCTGGTTTTGGAGCAGTAATGCAGCCAATCAAGATGTGTGACACGTCATGCACGCGCACACACACAGACACACAGACTAAATGCATCGGACGCTTGGCACAGCCGGAAAGTGCGAGCGTTGTTTTCATTGCATGGCGGTTGGGGTTTGTGATTCTGTGAATTTGGTCTTAGCTTTGTTGATGCGTGTGTTTGTGTTAAAAGCAGAAAAGGAAAAAATGTGTTTTTCACAGCTTACAGGCTGCCATTCTCACCAGCTGCCTTGCGGCTTGAGCGTTTTGGCCACTCAGCACATGAATCACTCATTTCAAGTATGTCTGTGTGTTGCCGAGCGTATTTCATCCTTCCATGTGGACGTTCCCACTGTTTATGAGTGTGTCCCTGTGTTCCTGAGTTTGTGCTTGTGCGTATGTGTGTGTGTGTGTGTCTGTGTGTACACGCCACTGATGAAATTGCGTCTCCCCCCACACCTCCTCTCCCCCTCCTCCTCCTCCTCCTAATGTTATCTCACTTCCTCTGGGCCTCTGACAAACCCACCAAACAGGGAGAAAATAGAGCGCTTTATTGGGACGCCTGTCAGGACTCCCCCTGGATTTATGGCCAACAGACAGCGTTTATCACTCAGCCGAGAGAGGCAGAGTAAAAAGAGCTGGGAGGAAGAAGCAGGGCGAGAAAAGAAAAACAGGGTAAAGGAACACGGTGATCCTATCCACTATTTGCATACAGAACCCCTCCGACTGACTGGAAACGTTTCTGGAAAAGGGATCATTAAATGATTATGCTGTTAACATCTTGAACACATTCACAGGGCAAACCAGAGCCACTGAAGATGTTTGTTGAATTTATTATGTAAACTGTTCAAGACTGTTGAAAACTAATTGCACATTTTTGCATGTTTGCAAAGGGCAGAGCCAGTGGAATAAACATGATTTCTGTTGTGTTGATTGATCAACAACTGATGGTGACAAGGTGCTAAAAGGTAGTGGAGACACGAATGTTTTTGCATGTAATTAGCATCTGAAGGCTCTTATTATTGCATCAGAATGCCTGGAGAGCCTTTTTGCAGTTGCATTTTTCTTGCCGTTTTAAGCACCGAGTTCGTGTTTACATCTGCAGATAAGAGTGTCCTTGTGTTGAATCCCTCCAGGACAACATAGCGGAACGCATTATGTGCTGTTTTATTTTTCCTTCCCCACAGTCTTATTGTTTTATTATTGTGAGAGGTTTTTTCCCTTTAGTGCTGCGCTGTTAGAGAGCTAAAGTTAGCAACTTGCCCTCTGTTCTGAATCACTGTTAGGCTCATGATGCAGGATGTAGCCTCAAACTTGGTTGATAATAGGGAAAGTATGGTGCTAATAGAAGTGTAGTCTCTAAATCCACCAGTCAGTTTGTGCAGAATGCTCTCAGCTCATGAGTCAGTGAGTTGTTGGTGTTACACGTAAGGAGAAAAGCAACAGATCCATGGAAATCTATCCGCTTATTAAACCACTGCTATTACTGGACATGTGCTCAGAGTCATCTCCACACTGTAGCTGCATTTTATTAAAACTTATAGGCAAAATTCCAGGGGTCTCCTTGCAGCCTACTTAAACAATCGAGTGGGGATAATGTGCTATTAAATAATCGGGGTGTGCAACCTGTAACTTGTTGTGGGGTTGGAGAAGAGAGAGTAAGATATGGTTAGCCTACCTGATGGGCTCTGTGATAACGTGTCATCTCATAAAGTGGTTAGATGCATGAATGGGGACTTCTGCACTGTTGCTCTTTAGTAGTTAACATAAACCAGGTCTCCACATCACTGCACTGGCTCATCAGACACGATGAGGATCTCCTTCAGTGTCCGTGTACTGTGTAATTCCTTACTTTAGTTCAACGCAACAAAAAAGAACAAAGGAAACCAATTTGTGGTGCTATTTTCAGAGCTGAATTCTCAGAGAGAAAGACCGCTGAATTAGCAAAACAAAGCAACCAATGATGGACTTGGTGCACTGTGGCTGAAGTGATCCAGAGATAATGAGCATATTTTTTTTTCCCAGTGCCAGATTGAGCGGCTAAAACATGTTTTGTTTTGTTTTGTTTTTTTCTGGTAGACCCCAGTTGCTAAAATACTTTGTTCATCCAGTTCATTCTTTTGTAGAAACAAAGCAGGTATGCACGAACATGTCCAAGAGCGCGATGTAGTAACAACAAAACCCTTTTGACAAGAAGTACAAGCTCTGCACACTACATCACAATATTCTTGCTCACTTTTAAGACTCTTTGTTGAAGCACAA
>JAMQGT020003289.1:55000-56265 GCA_024447675.2 Pterophyllum scalare
TTCAGAAAGGTTTTTCTTTGTATGATGGAGCAAATCTACCGGAGAATGTTTTTCAAATTATTAGTTTAATGAAAATCCTTCAAGCCAAAGGCTCTTAGACTATTTGTGTTGGTGGTGGTGGTGGTGGTGGTGGTGGTGGTGGTGGGGTACGCAACTCATCCAGAAAATTCAGAAGCGCTGCTGCAGAACAGTATGTACGAAACAAACAACCCTGAGCTCTATAGAAAAGAGACATTTTGTGTTTGTCTCTACAATGAGTCTAAATTCGTTCGGTTCTAAAAGTGTTCGTGTTTCTCTGCCTAATCTGATGGAACGGGAACGAAGGTTACTCAGAGAACTCGTGTACGGTTGCTTTACTGTGTTCCTGCCAAACGTCTTTTATTCCACAGGCAGGTCTATTGTTGCTTTTGTTACCATACCAACACTTGATTGATTGATGGACTTTTCTTTTTTTTTTCAAAGCATTCAGTGAAATATTTTTCTCTTAAACCCAAATGCAAACAAGAGTTTTAATTCAACTGGTCTGAGGCCATAAGATGTTTTGCTCTGTAAGGACTGCAGTAACATATAAATCTCTGGCACATCCATATATCTGTATATTGTAATAATATTTAAATAATGCACCGTTTCCATGTTGCAGTGGTTTTCCGTGTCTGGCTCTTTAAGCAAACGGTCCTAATGTTCATGTCCTCGTGTTCCAGCTTCATTCTTATCACCTTTACGTGAACAGTTTTGAGCTCATTGTTGATTTCAAAGTACTCAGAGTGTCAGCTGTTCAGCGTTTTGTTTCCTGTTGACTACATGAAAGTGGAACACAGTTGAGAGGTAGTAATTTGAGCATCACTTGAGTGCCACACTGATGTTTGTCTTCGTGGAGTGGCTCAGGTTGTGTTGGAAGTGGTACTCTTCATACCACCTTTACAAAGGACAGTCTAACCACCCAGAGACTGTTTGAAATCAGAACCAACAAGTGTAATTTGATGAGTCGACTATCATTTTATAAAAGGTTTTATGTGACTGCCAAAAAAAAGCTGCATGCAGACACCATAAATTTCTGCAAAGGGCTGAAAAAAAAAATTAAACAAATGAAATCACAACAGGGAAGAAGATCTGCATCTTTAAAACTGAGTATTTAATACCAGTTTTGACGGGGCTCTAAGCCTCCATACCTTTGCTGTTGTGTATGCATGTGTGTGTGTGTTAGCCATATTGTGTCGTTCTGCTTTGGAACAAGCAATACGTAACTGAACGAAGCAGAGGACATA
>JAMQGT020003290.1:0-27600 GCA_024447675.2 Pterophyllum scalare
GGTCACACACTAATATTTCCTTGGACCGCCTGTAGCTTTGATTACGGCATGCATTCACTGTGGCATTGTTTCAATAAGCTTCTGCAATGTCACCAGATTTATTTCCATCCAGTGTTGCATTAATTTTTCACCAAAATCTTTCAGTGATGATGGCAGATTCTGACCACTGCACAAAGCCTTCTCCAACACATCCCAAAGATTCTCAATGGGGTTGAGGTCTGGACTCTATGGTGGCCAATCCATGTGTGAAAATGATGTCTCATGCTCCCAGAACTACTCTTTCACAATTCAAGCCCAATGAATCCTGGCATTGTCATCTTGGAATACGCCCGAGCCATCAGGGAAGAAAAAATCCATTGATGGAATAACCTGGTCATTCAGTATATTCAGGTAGTCAGCTGACCTCATTCTTTGAGCACCTAATGTTGCTGAACATAGACCTGACCAACCACAGCAACCCCAGATCATAGCACTGCCCCCACAGGCTTGTACAGTAGGCACTAGGCATGATGAGTGCATCACTTCAGCTGCCTCTCTTCTTATCGTGACGCACCCATCACTCTGGAACAGGGTAAATCTGGACTCATCAGACCACATGACCTTCTTCCATTGCTCCAGAGTCCAATCTTTATGCTCCCTAGCAAATTGAAGCCTTTTTTTCCAGTTAGCCTCACTGATTAGTGGTTTTCTTAAGGCTACACAGATGTTCAGTCCTGATCCCTTGAGTTCCCTTCGCATTGTGCGTGTGGAAATGCTCTTACTTTCACTATTAAACATAGCCCTGAGTGCTACTGTTGGTTTTCTTCGATTTGATTTCACCAAACGTTTATTCAGGATTTTTTCCAGCCACATTTCTTCCTCGAAGACAATGGGTCCCTACTATCCTTCCAGTTTTTAATAATGCGTTGGACAGTTCATAACCCAATTTTAGTAGTTTCAGCAATCTCCTTAGATGTTTTCTCTGCTTGATGCATGCCAATGATTTGACCCTTCTCAAACAGACTGACAACTTTTCCATGACCACGTGATGTGTCTTTTGACATGGTTGTTTAAGAAATGAGAAGCAACTCATTGCACAAGTTGGGGTTAAATAACTTGTTGCCAGCTGAAAGATAATCGCCCATGCAGTAATTATCCAATAGGAGGCTCATACCTATTTGCTTAGTTAAATCCAGGTGGCAACTTTTTTTTGGCCACACAGTGTATATACTTGCCTGTACTTTGTAATACTTAACATCACCTGTAAAGTTAGTACAACCCTCTGAGCCAGAGCAGTTAGAAGGTAAAGTCTCCATGAATGTGACACTCGGCTAAATACAAAAATGTAAAAGCAGCCACCAAAGTAAATTCCACTTCAGGTTTCCACAAAATTACACACTGCAAACTTCATATCTTACCACAGATTCTTCCTTCTACATTGCCCAAACCAGACACCAAGCGCCACACACACACACACACACACACACACACACACACACACACACACACACACACTACATACATATATATATATATATATATATATATATATATATATATATATATATATATATATATATATATATATATATATATATATATATATATATATATATATATACATACATACACAAATGAATCCGTTTTCTCACCACATCTATGATCTGCAGCAGTGTGAGGCCCAGCTCCACCAGGATTGGAGCTGAGTCATTGACCACAGGTCTCTCTAATCGATTGTAGTTAGCCAAGAGCTCCTTGTACAGTCTTCTCTGGTACTCACCCTGCAAGGACCCTGGAGGACAAAGGCAATAAGAGAAGTGGTTTGTGTGGAATACATATTGAAACCAAAGCATCGTCTGTTGCATTTAAAAAATATTCAAAACAAAAAACACCAACATATAAGCATGGAGGCTATGTAAGAAAATTCTCTTGTAGAGGAAATAAGGAGATCTTTGAGTTTTTTGTTTGTTTTTCATGCCTAAGCACCAATAGTTTGCACATACAGTAGAGTTAAACGTACGCAGCCTTCACTCACTATAAATAGTTTCTCAAGGTCACTATGTGATTTATAGGGTGTGTTTTGCATTTTTCAGCCATAAATCTAGTGGTGGAATAACAATGTTTCAGAGAAAGACTTTTTTAAAAACCCCATCAGTATTTTGGCTTGGACTATTCCATATCTTGGAACATATTCTATGGTGTATTGAGGCTGAATCCCTTATCCAGGAAGTAGTTCAATTGTCTTGAGAACCTTTTACCCTTCATTTGCTGGCACCAGGTAGAGTTTCAAGCACACTGCCACACTGCCTTGTTGTAGATGCTTTTGATGTCTACAGTTTATCCTGTGAACTGACATGAAAAGTGTATGAGAAGAAGCTGAGTATGTTGAGCCATAAGTTTTGATGAATAATGAATAAATAAACCAAGTGCTGACATCTGCATATGCATCTGCTGACTGTAACACACAGAGAGGGTGGCAGGACTGTGAGTTTGGGGCTTCTGAAGGATTAAAGTGATTAGGATGATGCGTTTGTTGGCCCAGCATTCTTCGCCATTATCGATCCTCTCTACCAAACTTTCCATACACGTTTAGCACTATTCATTTCTCCCAAATTAAAGAGAATGACATGCACAATAACAACCTCACGTTCACATCAAGCCACTTAGCTATCCTTGAAGTCACTATTCTGACTAGCAGCTAGAGACTGCTTGTATGTACTCTATTTACCCTTAAAAAGTACAAAAAGGCGCTAATGTGATTTTCTACCTTTAATATGAAACAACTGGGATTCGATTATCAAAGCAAAAATGACTAAAAATTACATCATGAGCATGTCCAATAATTTTATTCAGTGTAGTATTATTTCTCTAGATACATAAGCATCACTAGAGTGACATGGAGTGACTTGCACATCTGGAGATTGGTGCACAAGAATTTCAATCTGGTATTGGATTCCAGCTCATTACACAAGCTGTAATGAGCTGAGAATTAGCAGTGGCAGTGACAATATACACTCTCTGGCCCTTTCATTAGCTACATCTTGCCAGTACTGGGTTGGACCCCTTTTTGCCTCTTGGAGTGCCTTAATTCATAGTAGTTGCTGACAACATTCCTTAGAGATTTAGGCCAATATCAATATCACAACATCAGGGGTTACTGCAAATTTGTTGGCTGATGGATTAAGATCTGGTGACTGTGAAGGCCATCTAGGTACAGTTAACTCATTGTCGTGTTCAAGAAACTAGTCTGAGATGATTTGACCTTTGTACCATAGTGGTTTTTCTATCATCAGAAGATGAGTACATTGTGGTCATAGAAAGATGAACACAATCAGTAATAGTGATCAGGTAGTGTGCCTTACACAGCCTTACACCACCAGCAGCCTGATCCATTGATACAAAGCAGGATGGATCCCTGCTTTCATGTTGCTTATGCTATCTGTAGCGTAAGAAAATGAGACTCATCAGACCAGGTACCATTTTCCAGTTTTCTACTGTCCAATTTTTGTGAGCCTATGTAAATTGTAGCCTCAGTTTCCTGTTCTTAGCTGACAGAAGTGGCATCCAGAGTGGACTTCTGCTGGTATAGCCCATCTGCTTCAAGGTTTGCGGTGTCATACATTCAGGAGATGCTCTTTTGCATAGCTTGATTGTTACCAGTGGTTATTTCAGTTACTGTTGCCTTCCTATGAGCTCAAAAGTAGTCTGGCCATCCTCCTCTGGAATATGGCAACAACAAGGCACTTTTGTCCAGAGAACTGACACTCACTGGATAGTTTCTCTTTTTCAGAATATTCTCTATAAACCCCAGAAATGGTTGTGTGGGAAAATTCAAGTAGAGTAGGAATTTCTGAAATATTTTGACCAGCCCATCCGTCAACAACAACCATGTTCAAAGTTACCTTTCTTCCAGATTCTGATGCTCAGTTTGGATGTCTTGTTTGCATTAAGTAGTAGTTGAACAGATGTACCTATTAAAGTAACAGTGTAATTTTATATTGAAATTTATTATCATGCACATTTACCTTTGTATGCTGTCAGTATAGGGCAGAAAAACACCTGTTAATGCTAAATCCCATAAAATTTTGATGTTTTATATTTTTTGGTTGTTTGTTTTGTTTGTTTTTGGCAGATACACAACAATTTTTAAGGGTTTCATAGAACCAACAGGTTTCTGGAATTATGACAATCACAGAACATGGTCAGCAGCAGACTCATTAAATCCACATATTTTTCAAAAAGCATGTGGATTACAATTTGCTACACTTCCAATGCATATAGATATCATAATTCAAACAGTAAAATGAATATCTCAAATTAACATTCAGTACACTGTAAAAAAAAAAAAAAAAAAAGTAAAATACTGAAATATTCCGGAAGCTGGGGCATCAAAAAAACGACATAATAAAATGGAAATTTTGTTTCATTAAAAAAAAAAAATAAAAAAGGACAATTATTCCGGCAGCTAGGGCACCAGAAACATCCCACTGAAATCCCACTTTCTGTTCCATATATAATAAATATTTAAAAAAAAAAATATATATATATATATGATATGTATATATATATATATATATATATATATATATATATATATATATATATATATATATATATATATATATATATATATATATATAAGTTGGTAGTTTAATCTCAGTATGTGTGTGTATATATATATATATATATACACACACACTCTGGGATTAAACTACCAACTTCCCAATAAATAGGTGACCTGCTCAAACCGCCTGAGATTCCCAATTCTTGCAGATGTTATATACTCATAAAAATCATAATAAGAATTTCTGCCCCAAGTGGGGGAGTTTAACCATCTCAGGGTCTTGTTAATGAGTAAGGGGAGAAGGGAGCGGGAGACTAACAGACAGATTGGGGCTGCAGCTAAGTGATGCGACCAGTTTGTTGTGGTGAAGGGAACGCTGCGCAAAAAAGTGAAGCTCAATATATGTCCCTACCACTCACCTATGGTCACAAGCTTTGGGCAGTGACCAAAAGAACAAGATCATGAATACAAGTAGTGGAAAGGGTGGATGGGCTCTCCCTTAGAGAGGGGTAAGGGGTGCAGCCATTCGGAAGGGGCTCAAAGTAAAGCCACTACTCCTCCACATCAAAAGGAGCCAGTTAAAGTGGTGGCACCTGACTAGGATGCCTCCTGGGTGCCTCCTGGGTGAGGTGTTCCAGGTCTGTCCTTCCAGGAGGAGGCCCTGAGGCAGATCCAAGACACACTGGAGAGATTATATCTCCACTTCCACAATGGCACAACAGATCTGTTATTTAATTAACATATCCATGTAAAATTACAGACATTTTCTGTGTAGTTTTACACTCAGTGCATCAGATTTTAGATGTGTATTTACAGAAATAAACTAGAATTTAACAGTTTTATCTTTAAAATAAACATGACATATTTGTGAAATAACTGCATTCTTACAGTCCTTTTGTGTGAAAAAAAATGTAAAAATAAATGTAAAAATCATGTTTAATCACAGGTCATTTCACATTCATTTACATTAAACATGTTGACTCACTGTCTTTTTTTATGTAACTTTAATGATATTTCACATATTTAAAAATAACAGTAAAATTCAGTAAAATGTATAGAAAAAATATGTTAAATTACAGATTTTTTTTTACAGTGCAGACAGTCAACAGAGAAATGGTGGATGGTGTAATCCAGCAAAACAGAGCAAAAATATCTGAGACAAGCATGTACAATGAATGGGGAAAAAAGGAGAGGGGATTACAGACACAGGCCTTTAAAGCTGTGAAGATGATAGAAGCATGCCTTTGGCTTAGCATGGTGCTGATTGGCCCATTAAGACTGTAATGAGAAGAATTATAGGAGGACAGAGCCTTAGGTCAAAGACAAGAAGCTGCTCAGCACAGCAAAATCCCTCTGACTGCTCCCAAGGAGCCTCACACTCTCAGAATTTATGTATCCATCCACCCAAGACCCAGTACCTTCTGTTCAAGTGGGACAGATGAATTCATGTTTTCCCAAGATACGCATTTAAAGTCTTTGAACCATTTATGCACCATTTAGCGATTTGTTTTTCTTGCTCCTTATAAATATGTTGGAATGGACTACAAGTGAATGTGCTAAAAGTTGGCTTCCTCAGGGGTTCTGCAAGGACAAAAACACATTTAAAAAAAACCAGAACACCACAAAGTGACAAATATTTTGATATATGTGCAATCAAATTTGCATGGACACATCTACAACAACTCAAACACAGCCTCATCTGCAGTTGCTATCCTGCCAACCTCCCCCCTCTCTCATTTTTATGTGTTATTACTGTGAAATATGAACAGAGGGCCAAACAAACATCACCAAACTAATATTGAAGATTTGAAAGCTCAGTCTCTGTTGCTGTTTGTCTCATAAAACCAAGTTCATACAGAATTAAATAATCAAATCAAATAAACCACTGTGCCAACTTTAATTCACAAACAACCGTGATGCAGTGTACATGAGGGAGGAAGGGGTAGATTCATACCTTTTGTTTTGTTTTTACTTTTTAATCATCTCACTAATGAAGATTATATGAGAAGATATCATTTCCAGCAACACAGCAAGAGGCATCATTAAAGAAAAAAAAATTAGGGGAGGGAATTAGAAAAGGAAGTGAAGGGAGCAGTAGAACTGGAAGATATGTTCCTTCATTACCTTCTCTGTTTATCTCGCTGTTCTCCAAGTTTGTTCTATTATTTAAATCAAAAGCATGATGGAAAACTGTTTAGAAAGACGTTCCGCAGAGAAACAACTAAAAGCTCAGTCTCCCTGATATCTTGTTTGAGAAGTCTAACCTTCGAGGTTAAGTGCCTGAGATACAGTTTATTTCAATTGCATGTGATTCCTTTCATTTATACCACCAAGCCAAGACAAATCACCTGTATATACTACCTTCCAAATTCCTGACTAAAACTACAGTTTAAAATATTTAAGTCCATAGTATTTAGTTCTTTTCTCTCTTTCAGGAAATGTATATATAAAAGCATGTCAATGTGTGTATAGCATTCATATCCTATACATGCATTGACCCAGCACTTTAAACTCTAGGTCACATAATTTAGAATCACCAGTTAAGGTTAAGTTAAGGAAACAGTAACAGAGAGAACGTACAAAGTACACATAGAAAGACACAGGGAGGTTTAATCCCACAGCTATCTTCTATGAGGGGTCAGTGCTAACCATCATTCCACCAGCAGAATATCAGCAGGCAGTTTGTGGTGTACTTCCTAACATGTTGGGAAGAGAAAATCCTGGTTCTTTAATGCTGATTTTATGCCTGGTGACCTACTTCAGTTCACTAGCATGTTACTTAAGGCTCCCAAAAAACTCTGCTTGCGGGGGGCTTAAGGGTTGAATGCTGGTGTTGTGATCTGCTTTCAGGAGTTGAGAGTACTTTCCCCTAGTATAGTGAAGGAATAACTTGCAGTTTAAAAATTAACATTTTTAATAATGCAGTTAACCTTTGACCAAGGGACCTTTGTTGAAACTAAGCTAAATCATATTATTATTATTTTTTTTATTTTGTCTTTTATGGACACAACTTTAACTTCCCTAATAAAACAAAGAAAGCATGTGTGTCTCACTGGGCATGCATATACTAAATGTGTTATTACTGTTCAGCTCAGACACATTAATGTTATACAATAAATGTTTTCAATGCTCAGTCACTCTAACCTCATACAGATCATTACAGGAAATGATCAGTCCTATGAGAAGGTCGCTGATCAGTGGAATGATCTAAATTATTGATTATTAGCAAAACTGTACAATGGAGAATGTGTTCAATATTTATATATACACTTATGAAGTGAAGGTCAGATCATTTATGGATATTAGCAGAGAAGGTCAGGAGACAATCATATCAGTCTCAGGAACGAAACTCTGAGTCTAAATGTTACTAAATGTCTAGCCTTGAAATAACAGTGGAAAAATGTAGAGACTATCCCTGCCTCCTTCAGAAAGGTCACAAACACATCCTAAAGATGCGAGACACTAATGCTGCAAATAAGTGCTCATAATTGTGGATTACTGTGGATGAGAGCATGGTTTGTGTGTGTGTGTGTTTGTGTGTGTGTGTGTGTGTGTGTGTGTGTGTGTGTGTGTGTGTGTGTGTGTGTGTGTGTGTGTGTGTGTGTGTGTGTGTGTCTTTCAAAGCTAAATGCTAATTCGTTGTTTATGTTTTGGAAAATAGAGGAATGGTCAGAAGGAAGTCCATCTGTTCATCTTACTTCAGAGACAGAAAATTTCATCTTTGCATTATAGCTCACTGAAATTTAATATCATAAACACAGAAAAAAAGGATGACACTGAGATGATAGAGGAATCTGTAGTTAACTGATATGAGTTTATTATGAATAAATAGTAAGAAAAGTCAGATTTTAATGGCCAATAAAGTCAGATGAAAGCCACAGATCTGGCGAATGAGTGAATGAAGGTAATGTTGATCAGCTAAGCTTTTTATACAAATGTTACCTACAGCTAATGGATTAGTGATCAATGCTTAAACATATAAAAGTTTACTTCATTAAGTAATATATTTTTAGTACAGTGCTTAACAAATTTATTAGACCACCTGTCATAAAAAAACACAAACATAACATACAACAAATACAAAAATATAAGTGTTTAAAACTAAAAATTATATTGTTATTTATTAGACAAATAGCAAACCAATTTTATGCTTTTATACCCAAATTTGAGCCGGCACACTGGACTTCTTTGAGAAGTCAGAAATTAATAAAGCATAGCATTCAACTACTAAAAATTTTTTCTGTTCAGAGATTCAAGTAAACCTTACACTGGGTGGTGGTCTAATAAGTATGTTAAGTACTGTACATGATAGACAAAATAAAAAGAAACATCAAAAACATAAAGAAACATGACAAGAAAATTTGTAATATATTATACATTAACACAACAAAACATAACATATGGAATGATGATATGTTCATATCATCATTCCAGGTTAAAACTGAACAACATAGAATAATCAAAAATGGTAAATTTAAGCCATTTAGTACTTCTCAGTATTCACCTGATCAAAATATGTTCTCAAATTACTTTTAGTATTACTAATCATTTCATTTACTCATTCTGTACCAAAAAAGTAAAAATATTCAAACAGCCAAGTTTTTGACAGAAAAACATTTTCTTCTAGTTTAACAAAATCATCTTTTTGGTAGACCTTTGCTGGTAATACTCACTATAAAACATAAAAACTTCATTCTGTTTCATGCACTGACTGGGGCTGGTATGAACAAAGGGGACCCAACCACATCAGAAGGACCTGGACTTTTCCCAGTGGGCAATTACACAAGTGAGTGAGAACAAGAAAGAGAGTGGGGGAAAGCTGTGTTGTCATGCTTAGCCCCATTGAGCCCACTGCAGCCCATTGTAGTTCTATATTTTGCCTTTCTCTCTCCCAGCTAATGACGTTTGGTTCCATCCCACAACTCTGACGACCTGCTTACCCTGTGTCAGT
The DNA here is from genome assembly GCA_024447675.2 of Pterophyllum scalare. NCBI lineage: Eukaryota > Metazoa > Chordata > Actinopteri > Cichliformes > Cichlidae > Pterophyllum > Pterophyllum scalare. The sequence goes on from JAMQGT020003290.1 coordinate 9,495, forward strand.
ATCTTTATCACTGGTTAAACACTGAGACATCCAGCAGGAGACTGCTTCTGACTCACTTTACACAAATAGTAACACTAAAAAACATGTAAATATATAGCTGAATATCTCAGGAAAAAGAGGGTAAAATCCAGGAAAATCTAAATGCTTCAAAAAATTATTCATAGGTGCAACTGCAGGGAAAAAAGGAGACAAGATGAGCAGCAGAAAGGTTTCAAGACAGCTACCTCTGAGTCAAGTACAAACACCAGGCAATGTGTTTGATGTCACTACAAGTCACATATTGCATGCAGATAGTACATGCTACTCTAGCATCAACAGTAACAGATGCATAGACCAATTTAGAATTCATAATTGTCTTTCTTTGTCCTCATTTCCACATTAGACACAAATTCCACAGAAACAGGTGATTTGTTTGCATGTGTGCATGTTAACCGATCATAATGATTCAGCACTCTGAGGTTACCTCGAGGCATTTAGTTCTAATAAGCAGAGTCGGCTGCTTCTGGGCATTTCAGAGCACCTTCACCCACAGGGCCAAAGTTGAATACATTTCACATATTCAAAGGGTCTACTTTTAGACTGCGCCAATTTTATTTGTCTGGCTTTCCTTGACATCAAAATTTATTAGAAAAATATTGGATGTAATCACTAGCTCACAGATTATTGTGGAAGGGAATGAAGAGGAAATTAAAAATGTGACAAAAATGACACAAAGAGATGTGAATTTGGTCTGAAAAGCATCATGTGTTTAATGTTTTTCACTCTGTGGTGATAAGACAGCTTGTCCAGGAATGCGTCGCCCTGTCTTTCAGTCAGTCTGTAATGATGTCATATGCCAGTAGAATTTTAGAGCTGTTCAAATAGTGAAAAAATTAATAATGATATTAGTGATTTGTGGGTTGGACTCATTATACACACTTTAAAACAGCATCTTAAATGTGCCAATTTTTTGGCTTGATTTCTGGTGGTGAAGGTTAATTATATAAACACTGTTGATGTGAGCTCATGCAGAGGAAAATCCACACCAAAGGTGCGTCTTTCCTCTGAAAGCTGAATTTCTGTTTTACCTTTGGAATCAGACACTGCTCTGAGCTTTCCTAGGTTTCTTCAGCTCTGGGGAATTATATATTGCTGGATGAGGTCAAAAGTATTGCTATGAGACACCAAATTAAAAACCCTGGCAAACTGGGACATACAAAGATGACTTACCTAATACTAGTAGTGATGATAAGACTTAATCAACATCATAGGAACTTGTCTGAGAGCTTAAATGTAACAGATATTTTTTTTCCTATATAAAAATTGAACCATTATAACAGAGGAACGGTTTATGAAATTCAAAGTGACAAGAAAAACTACTACTGGCTTGGAATTGGGCAGCTGTATCTGTGACACTGTTCTGGATCATTTTGGTTATCATCAGGTTAGAAGATTCTTTTACGCAACATCATATTTAAACCTTTAAAGTCAACAAAGTCAAGCTAAATTATTAATTTTAGTACAAAATCCATATTTAAACTATGTGTGATAAACACATGACACTGGCATAGTTGGTAATGTAGTGTTTTTATCTGATGGATGGATGGATGGACAGATGGATGGATGGATGTGTTTGAGTATTTCCACACATATAAAAAGCTATCTCAAGCACATTTGAATGTCAAGTGCAAATCTATAAAAGAAAATAAGAAGGACATTCTCCCCATCCTCCTCTCTCAAACCCATTTAATTTTCCATTCTCTCCTCTGTGTTTCATACCTTCTCTATTGTCACCTCATCCCACTTTTCTGCTGAAATTCCTCATTCTTCTATAGTACACCTCTCTCCTGATTTCTGTACCTATGTTTACTTGCTTCTTTTATCTTTAAATATTTTTGTTCTTATTTGCAAAGGATGAGCACATCCTTGAGTAGATTACATTCCAAAGGAACAAGATTGTCAAGATTGTCAGCAACACTGACAAAATCAGCTGCAAACAAACAGAACAGTCACTGAAGGTGGTGTGCATGTGAGCCCAAATGAACAGGCAGAAGGTGATCACTGTAAAGTGATCTCTCCCAACTATGAAGTCAAAAATGTATTTATTTGGGGTGGCATTTAAGAACATTAATATGCTCTCTTTCTGTCACACACTCACTCTCACGCATTAATATGTACTGAAAAATTCAGCTATTTGATTCTGACCCATTTGAATATTTTTACTGGGTCAGTGTGTTCAGATGAGGCTTCTAAACAGGCTCATCAGACAGGCTGTCCACACACAGACAGCCTGAGGGACTCATTCTCCCTTTCTCTTTCTCTCTGTCACACACACCTCTTAAGACATACACCCAAACAAAACAACAGGATTTCTATTTTAAGCAGAGTACTAAATGACCACCTCGTAAATCAGGGCCCCTGATGTGCCCGGGTAAACCTATTCAGGCTGAGCTGCTTTGCACTGTGCATAAATGATAATGGCTTGTTTTTTGTTTTTGTTTTGTTTTGCTTTGTTTTTTGTTTTGTTTTGGGTTTTTCAACTAAACCTCAAGTAAGAAAGAAAATGTCAGATGCAGTTGGATCACATATTAAATGGTCTTTAAACTGCCAACTCCATAGAAGAGTTAACTAAGATAGCACACTTGCCAAGACCAAACTGAGTACTTCCTGTAGTGATAATACATGTAAAGATGACTGTCTCCTGCTGCACTACATTACCAAAAGTATTCACTCACCCATCCAAATCACTGAATTCAGGTGTTCCAATCACTTCCATGGCCACAGGTGTATAAAACCAAGCACCTAGGCATGCAGACTTCTTCTACATGTATTTGTGAAAGAATGGGTCGCTCTCAGGAGCTCAGTGAATTCCAGCGTGCTACCGTGATAGGATGCCACCTGTGCAACAAGTCCAGTCATGAAATTTCCTCACTACTAAATATTCCAGTCAACTGTTAGTGGCATTATAACAAACTGGAAGCAATTGGGAACAACAGTACCTCAGCCATGAAGTGGTAGGCCACATAAAATCACAGAGCGGGGTCACTGGGTGTTGAGACGCATAGTGCTCAGAGGTTGCCAACTTTCTGCAGTGTCAATTGCTACAGACCTCTAGACTTCAGGTGGCCTTCAGATTAGCTCAAGAACAGTGCGTAAAGAGCTTCATGGGTTTCCATGGCCAAGCAACTGCATCCAAGCCTTACATCACCAAGCACAATGCAAAGCATTGAATACAGTGGTGTAAAGCTCACCACCCCTGGACTGAGCAGTGGAGATGTGTTCTCTGGAGTGATGAATCATTATTCTCCATCTGGCAATCCGATGGACAAGTCTGGGTTTGGTGGTTGCCAGGAGAACGGTACATGTCTGCCTGTGTTGTGCCAAGTGTAATTTTGTGAAGGGGGGGATTATGGTGTGGGGTTGTTTTTTTCAGGAGTTGGGCTCAGCTTTTTTCAGGTATTTGCTCATCTGGTTTGTAGGCTTTGCTTGGCTGCCTGCCTGTCTATTTCTCTGTTTAGTTAGTTGATTTACATTTTTATGCATGCGTATACATATTTGCGTGTATGCATCTGTATATATATGTATGTATGTATGTATGTATGTATGTATATGTGCTGTTCTAGGTTTGAGTGTTTTTATTTTATGCCCATCTGGTAGGCACACAAAATTTTATATGATTGTGATCTTATGTTCCCTTTCTTCTTTTTTGGTTGTTTGTGAAACGTTATTGAACTGAAATCAAAATTTGATCGCAAAAAAAAAAAGGAGTTGGGCTCGGCCCCTTAGTTCCAGTGAAAGCTCGATACCAAGACATTTTGGACAATTTCACACTCCCGACTTTCTGGGAACAGTTTGGGGATGGCCCCTTCCTGTTCCAACATGATTGTGCACCAGTGCACAAAGCAGGTCAATAAAGACATGGATGAGCAGGTTGACCAGTTACCCTCACATCACATGTGATTAAGGAACTGGAAAAATTGCTTTTGGCCCACCAAAGACCACAGACAGGTGAAAACGGCTCGACCCTCGAGTTTGCATACAGACCAGAGCTGGGAGTAGGTAATGCAATAGTATACATGATGCAGAGAGCTTATTCCCATTGTAATGGCTGCACAGTGGAGCAGGCAGCCCTGTGAAGTCCACAGGGGGACTGTGCTGTCTCCATTTCTGTTCACCTTGTATGCCTCAGACTTTCTGTTCTTATGAAATACTTGTGCCAGCCCATGCCTCTGCCATCTGGACATGCCTTCAAATGCAGTGAGCTTACAACCCAGCCAAATATGCACCTCAAGTACATTAGTCAGTTTAAAAAGACTCAAAAGATATTATCTTGTGTTAAAACTGTGTTCAGTATAATCTATAATCCATAAGTGATGCAGCGATTGCTATGGCTGTTTTTCAGCAGCTTAAGTATAACTGTCTTCACAAACTGTTGTTCACATCAGTGATCTTGCTCCTAGACAGACTCTGTTGACAGTTAACCCAGAGCCTCTAGTATAGCTGGGACTCCTGAGGTTCTAAATGATGTAACATTAATCCTGGTGAATAAACAACAGCACTACAAAACTGTAGTAACAAAAGGCTCAGGAAGATTAAAGAAATAAGTAAAAAGCTTTAAAGACGTTCATTTCACTTCACTGTGACTCAACATTAATTTACATGCTGCCAGCAGGTTTCTTTGAATTTTATCTATCTAAAACATCCACATACAAAGAAACAAATCTGTTATATATTACCTGCTGCAATTGTGTTTCATACAAAATACTTGGCAAATCTCAAAAACTGACAGAAAAAGCTCGATCTATTATCCAGTCTGAAACATAAAAAGGCTCTGAACCCACAATGCTCGGGGACAAGAGTTATGAATCTGGCGGGGACTATGCTGCACAAAGGAACTGCTAACAGACTGCCACTCCCTGAGGGCCCGGAGAATCGACACCACAACAAATGCTACATATCTAGAGCCTTTCTCATGCAAATATCTTGTGTTAGTGTACTGTATTCATGAGTGTGTATGGGGGAAACAAATAGAGAAAGACTGCCACTATTAAATCAATAAGGAATATATAATAGATCAAACTCCCTGAATTCCTTTTTTTTAGTCTGAAAATGATACATTTGCTGAAAAGTATTCAAATTATGAAGCTGGAAAAATACACATACCAAATCAGAGTGAAAACACACGTGAGAGTGGTAACAACACATACCTTTGTTGCAGTAAGAATTGACATATTAAATGTTATAGTGTTCAATGGACAACTGAGCAAACAATCAATTTTAAATTGTATCTCTAGGCACTTTGATACTAGCAGCCTGTTGCAGAAACACATAATTTGTTCCCATTTCTTTAGCTGAATCTACAAAAAAATGCCAATGAAGACTGTTTGGCAAAGTCTCATCAGAACTTATAGGGTGGAATGGAAGGGCATTATTCTTAAGGAAGGGAAACAGCGAGAAAAGGCTGAGGTATGCCAAATTACACAAGACCTGGACTGAAAATCACTGGCAGCAGGTCTTATGAAGTGATGAGTCCAAATTTGAAATGTTTGATTCTAATTGTTTCCAATCTGTACAGAGGAGGTCAGGAGAGAGGTAGAGTGAGTGCCGACAACCATTTGTAAAAAACAGTGGAGGCTCTGTCATGGTTTGGGGCTGCATTTCAGCCAGTGGTGTTAAGAATCTTGTCAAAATTGATGGAATTATGAATGCAGAAATGTACCATCCAATTTTGATTCAGTATACAATACCAGCTGGATAGCATCTGATTAGCAAGGGCTTCAATTTTTAGCATAACATTGGTCTCCAAACACAATACCAATGCAGTAAAAGCACACCTGGATAGAAGAACACACAATGGAACATTATCCGTTATGGACTGGCCTCCCGAGAGCCTGGACCTCAACAATATTAAAACAGTGCGGGATCATCTTGACAAATAACAGAACAAAAGGCAGCCAAGATCCAAAGAAGAGCTTTGAATGTCCTTCAAGAAGCCTGGAGAACTATTCCTGAAGATTACTTAAAGAAATTACAAGAAACCTTGCCAAAAAGAGTTCAGGCTGTGTTAAAAAATAAAGATGAGCATATCAAATATTGACTCTCAAGCTTGGTAGAATTGTACAAACTGTTTTTGCCTTATATGCTGTATTTCCATGCATGGTTGTACGTTTCAACAAACTCCTGTACCTATTTCCTATTTTTCTATCAAAAGATAAAGAAATGACGGGTGGCTTGAGACTTTTGCACAGCACTGTACCTGTGTGCATGACTGAATTAAACAGTGTCTTGTACTCTGCCTCCAAAACTAAGCAAGTGTGCATTCATGTAAATTAAGGGCACATCTACACTGGCAATGGTCTAGCAGCTCATTATTTTACTATCAATCCTTTGGCAAATGAATCAGTCAGAGGAGGTCAGCAGTGAAGCATCCAGATGTTCAGCAGCTCTAAACCTACATTTAACCCAGCCTGTTACTGTGACTAGTGACTAGCCTGTTCTCTAACATAATTCAAAATACAGCTAGGGAGACTGGGAGAAGATAAGACTCTGAGAAATTAGTTGATTTGTGTTAAGCAGGAGATACAAAAAGAATCCAGGGAAGAAAAGAGAATAGGTGCAATATGGAGATATAAAAAAGCAAAGACAACCAGCCCATCACAGCTTCTTTAAAATCCTGGACTACTGTGCATTTCATCATATTTCTGATCATGCTTGAAGGGCTTAAATTAGGGACTCTGATTCTGTAAACACAAATAAAAGACAAAAGATTTTAGCAAGGCAGTATGTCTGTGACATAAAGTAGTGTATAAAATCCCTTACAATAGGGTAAAACTAGAGATATGACATGGGGCAGAAGAGTGATGCATGAGGGACAGTAAAGGAGACCCTTGGGATAAAAATAAAACTGAAAATTCCAGTTAATATAATAGAGTTCAATCATCTCCACATTATAGCTAACTACTAATGCTTGTCACTTCTCTGCGTAACTCTGGGCTTCCAAAGTGCAAGCACGCATATTGTAACCATTTTGTGTGGGGGATGTTTAAATCAACCGATGAACCATGAACTCATTCATTAACACATCATTTTCAGCATTGTGTGATAGACTACAGTAGCGAGCAGGGATCAGAGCGTATGATGTAGTGTGTTAATGGAGTTCTGGGTAGATGGTTTACAATCTATGATGTCCTAACACCACTGTAATCCTAATCCAGGAGCTCTGAAGTGGTCCAACTACCTCTGAAGTGGTGGCTACTACATCTCAGCCACACTGAATGCAACCTACAGGCTCTTCAACATCAATTTCCCAGTTGACCGCTCTGTTTTGTACAAGTCGCTAGAGGACAGCAAAGGACCATTAAAAAAACTCTACAGCCTTGCTGTAAATATACATAAACCTTACTCATAACTACAACACTCTACTATGTTATTTTATTGAATGCAAACATATAAAAATAATTTATAGAATATTAACACTTATAAATATTTTTCAAAATTGTACATATTAATTTCACCAACCATATGTTGGTTAGCATGGCCACTTGCCGGTCTAGATATTAACAATTTAAGAGACAATATACACAACAAATACAACTCTTGATATCTGTAAATATTCTCTAATATCCATTATAAATAACAAAAAACAAACTTACGTGCAATGTAATTTGCAACGTAATTTTAATTGCATATGAAATATGCAACATGATTTTAATAATGACATCACTGGTAGCACGTATGAGTGGTCAAAACAAGTAAGCGATCTCTCCCTTGTCTCCATTAACTCTGGAATTCTTGCTTTGTCTTGTTTTCTCCCATTCATTTCAAATAAAACACCTGATTCTGGGTCACACATATGAAGGGAAGCTGGTATCTGAGACTGGAAGCTGGTGTGTGGGGGATACATGCTTTACACGTGTTAACACTGGCCTGGGCAGCAGGATGTTGCTGCTGGTCACTTACAACCTCTGTAAGTTTCAGTATGTTTTCCTGAATCTGCAGATTTTCTGCTGAGTTTATTTAATTGTGACAAGTCTTCATCCTTGTTCTGTTTTCCCTCTGTCACCTTCAAGTTCAAAAATGGGTTGGAGTGTCATCCCGGCGCCACCCTCACAACTATAAGGCAGTAATACAAAGAGAGCTAACACCCTTCATATGACATTGGGCTCTTCCCAACACGCTTTCTGCTCCTGACAACGTCACATGTCTTGATATGAGATGGGGCTCTCAGCTGATTCAGATACTGCACATTATAGTCCTCCTGGTGAGGTGATTGTCGAATCAGTCTTAGTTCTAGTGTCCTGTTCCAGTGATGTTTCTGGGAAGGTCCAAGACATCGCTAAACATGGCAACTATAGATCCAGCTTGAAGGCCCATTAAATGTTTTGAAGGTTCAAGTAATTGCAGCCACCAGAGGCATCCAGTAAAGGATGGCAAAAAGACTTGCATTCTGGGCTAATGGTACCATTTCATTTACAATTGAAATTGCAGACAGGAAAGCTTTAGTAAATCTATGTCCTGTGTGTTGCATGAAGCACAAATTGTTCCAAAATGATTTGTTTGTTTTGAGGAAACTAACACATCCAGTTTTGGCTTTTGTCAGATTTCCCTTGACAGACTAAACCTGCTTTACCAATGGCGCAGTGAATGTGCACACACTGGACACTAAGCAGCTAGCTGGTTATATAATCCCAATGCCAAAAGCCACAGGAGCTATTATTCTGTATGCATCAGTCAAATGTGAAAAGTGGCACATCATTACAATCAGTTGTGATACCCTGTTTGAAAAACATGCTTTGGAGGTTTGCCTTTGTTTTGGTTAGCCATTTAAAAGATAAAAAAAAAAGAAAAAAGAAAAAGAATTTTTTTTTTAAATGGATGAATCATTATTTCTTGTGTATCACAAAATTTCAACTTCAGCAAACATTATGTTTGCAAAGACTGGTAAGTTTTCACATTTGCTTCTTGCAAACTAAAAGAAAAACTGAATGAGTTAAACTACACAGTTCCAAGAAGTCATTATATGACTTGTGATCTTGTGTGTGTTTTGAAATGCCTTTGACAGCAGACAGGATAAATACTGGGCACAAACTCTGAACAGCAATACTGTCCATGGATAACTGTCATGCCAATCATGCCACGTCATGTGTGGCATAGGTTTGCATGTCTCTTCACTTCGTTTGTTCTTGGCTTTAAGACCTTAAGACCACTAACCAAAAAAACCGCGACTACTAAGAGTCATCTACTGTGAGGTCCACACTTTAAAATAAAACATTTCCATGCATCCCAATATTAAATTATAAAAACGAACTCTGTTTTTTTTTATGCCAGTCCGTTTCAAATTATTTTGCGTTTTTAATATAAGAAAACTTTCCGAAATTGCAAAAAAAAAAAATGTCCTACCAGTCGTTTAAGGACTTGCGGACGTAAACTCAGGTCTAAATTGTCCATAACACGTTTTCCAGTCAGTATCTTCCTCACAGCCCCCCCCCTACTCTTTATTAGATTTACTGAATAAACTGGACGGAAAGCGCAACCTTACCCCAAACCTACCTTTGAAAAGCATTGCGATCCAAATATAAAATCCAATCGAACGGGGTCCCCAAAACTTGTGGCACGGCATGCTGGCACCGCACAGTGAACTCCGTGTCGGCTAGACAGGGACTCTGCTCCGGCTTGGCGGTGGAATAAACATGAGGCTGGGGACAGACGAATGGGACCGGGACGGTGTGAGAGATAAAAAAAAAAGACTGACAGACAGGAGTGCGGAGTTCAGATTGGCGCGTTCACGCTGCTTCACTCACCCTCACACACACACACCTACACACAGAGCACAACGCTGTACAGTGTACTTCCTCCCAGCCTGAGTGTGCATCACAGGTAACCCAAGCGATGATACAGTAAAGTTTCTTTAATTGCCTCAATCACTGGTGTGTCACCACAGACGAGGCTAATGAGATGTTTGTAACCCCACGACTGTGTGCTAGACCTTGAAATTTAGAATCTCATCGTACAGACCGTCTAAAACCAATAAAGGCATTCGATTCCATTATTTTCTATTCTATTTTATTCTATTCTATTCTATTCTATTCCAAACCTAGCTCACATTTGAATGTTAAATCCTAAAACTGCTAATGAGACAACGATCAAAGATTAGATTAGTGTCTACTTAAATTATATTAAATTGATTAAAACAAGTATGTGTGTATGCAGCCCATTTCTATTGCTCATATTGTGGAGGTGGTGGTGCAACAGGACTGTGTTTGTGCTGCCCCAGTCACACCTGTATGCACTGTAGTCTATTAAACTGCAGAATTAAACAGTAATTTTTTTTTTTTTTTGCAGAGAGTTGGGTGAGAAGAATGAGCTCAGGTATCCACTGTTGCAATACAGTGCACACCTGTTCAAGCTCATTAATTCAGTTGTGCAGTTCATTAATTAGTACTTTTACTACTGTATTTTTGGACAGTGCACTTGGCCAAATTACATGTAACCCTAAGTAAAATGTTTAATGGTGTAAGTGCTATGACAGTGTAAACAAATGACAAATAATGTGTTAATTAGTTAACTTAGGCTTAGGTTATCAGCTGCTAGCCATATTACAGTACTGTGTGCTGTTGTGGCAGCAATATACTCACAGAAAGAAAACTGAATTGATAGCTTACCCAGGAATAGCATTGTGGCCTGAAAGTAACACCAAGTTTTAAACCAATCCCATCAAAGTATCAGAATTTTTCTCTATATGACTCAACATTCATTTACCCCTTAACAAAACTTAGAAAATCACTACACGCTTATTTCTATGCATAGCCTCTTATAATCAACTAGGAAAAATTGGTGGTTGCCTGGTGATTGCATTGAATTTTTTATTTTATTTTATTTGCTGTTGGCAGCTGATTGTAAGTAGATGTGGCAGTTGGTTGAGCATGCAACACCCTCAACCTCTGGGCAACCACTTTTGACTATAAGGCAGGTGCACCAGTGGTCTGGTGGAAGGAAACCTGTCTCCAAACAATCGCAGTCCAACTCAGACCAACTGCAGTCTAACTTATAGAGGCAGATAGATTGCCAACACGTTGCAATCAGTCTCAGTCAATCTGCACCAATCAGTGCAACTCGGTTCCAGTGTGTCTCTTTGCAGTAGGGGACTTGACGCAACTGGTTGCACGCTGGTTATATTTCTTTATGAAAGCAAGGTTGCCAAGCATCTATGTCATTTTGCAGTTAAATTGCTGTCCTGCAGCAACTGCATCGCAATTTCTGGAGGAATTTCTGAATTTCTGTTTCAGATCTTGGAGTCTCTGGCTGGACTCTGAATATCAATAATTAATGTGAATTTTTGTTTAGTGTGAATTTCTGTGTATGTAAACAGCAACAGATTTGCATTTTTTTTTTCTGATTTATCACAGTTAATTGACATATTATCACAAAAGATTTCATGTAATTGACAACTTCACCCTATTCAATCACAAGCAGACTGACTCTGTTGCCCATCACCATCTTGATGCACTAACGTCGCTTTAGTGGTTGCAGACCTGGTCACTGTCTCCAAAGCATCCACTTCAAAGGCAACAAGACTGCAAGTTCATTGCACGCAGTTGCAATCATTTTTGTCATATCACGATCTCCAATCAGTTTTTCTGAGTGTAACTGTAGCATAAGGTGAAAAACTTGTTGAGCTGGCCAAAGAGGCTGAACAAAATACATAAATGCATATTTTAATCAAACACAAGATCAAAGAGTAGCTGTCCAAATACAAAAAGGCATTTATCAGTCATCTGTTTCATCTCAGTGTTTGCACTGGACGGGAAAAACTATTCTGGCCCAAGAAGCAAGCACAGATCACCAGTGCGTACTCTCACCTCCCACAGCTGTAGATCATCATTTATTGAAGTGCCATGCATCGCACTGCAATTTCCCCCTTCCTAGCATTACAAAGAGGTTCATCAACTGTAATTTTGTCATATTTGTCTCCTTTTTGTGCCAGGCTGGCTTATAATCAAATGACCTATTTATTCCAGTCCATAAATAATTTCAGTCGGAAATAGAATCCGACAGGCAATGAGGGGGAACATTGCGTATTTCTCCAAATGTTCTCAACGCCTTTGCTCCCTGTCTCCTTCTCTCTTCTTCTTCTTCTCTCAATGGAACAGGGGCGTATTATCTAAGAAGCAGCCCTGCACCACTGGTGTTAGCTATTTTTCATACCCCACATGGCGTTCCATCTGAGGAGATTTATGCTGTTGGATCTGATTTGGTACAGAATCCCATATCTGTTCGGCTGGTGGTTTCAAAAGCCACAGTAGGCTCTGTGAAACCTCTGATCCCAACTTCATCCTTCCATATAATCTCACTGAAAAAAGCATCTAGGAAGTGAGAAGGCAGTAAGCTAAAACACATGTTGCCAAGGAAAGAATGAATAAACTGTTAAAAGCTTAAAGCTTTGACATAACACTGTGGGTTTCATGTTAAAAGTTATCAACGCCAGATTTACTATACAGAACCCAATTGTTTGGTGTATGTATTTCGTGTATGTTGGTCTATGCTGTTACAAGGAAACAGTTTTTTAAAAGGTAAAAGAAAAATTCACTGAATTATACACTCACTGGCCACTTTGTTTTGAACACCTCTTCAGCTGCTTCTTAACATAAATATCTAATCAGCCGATCACGTAGCAGCAACTCGATACATTTAGTCACGTGAAGTTCAAACTGAGCATCAGATCGGGGAAGAAAGGTGATTTAAGTGATTTTTTTGTGCCGCATGGTTGTTGGATGCAGACAGGCTGGTCAGAAACTGCTGATCGACTGGAATGTTCCTACATAACCATGTCAAGGGTTTACAAAAAAATGGTCTGAAAAAGAGAAACTATTCAGTGAGCCGGCAGTTCTCTATGTGAAAATGCCTTCCTGATGTCAGAAGTCAGAGGACAATGGCCTGACTGCTCAGAGCTAATAGGAAGGTAACAGTAACTCAAATAACCACTCATTACAACATAGGTATGCAGAGAGCATCTCTGAATGCACAATACATCAGGTCTTGAAGGAGATGGGCTAAAGCAGCAGCAGACCACACTTGGTGCCACTCCTGTCAACTAAGAACAGGAAACTGGGGCCACAATTCACATGGGGTCACCAAAATTTGACAGTAAAAGATTGGAAAAATGTTGCCTGGTTTGTTGAGCCTCGATTTCTGCTTCAAGATTCAGATAGTAGGGTCAAAATTTGGTATAAACAACATGAAAGCATGGACCCATCCTCCCCTCTATCAATAGTTCAGGCTGCTGCTGATGGTGTAATGGCGTGGGTTGGATAGATTCTTGGCACATTTTGGGCCCCTTAGTATCAGCTAATCCTTGTTTAAATGCCACAGCCTACCTGAGTATTGTTGCTGATAATGTCACTTTATGACCACAGTGTATCTATCTTCTGATGGCTGTTTCCAGCAGGATATTGTGTCACGTTACTAAGCTCAGATCACCTCACACTGGTTTCCTGAACATGATAATCAGTTCACTGTACTCTGGTGGAACTGGAGATGTTTCTAGCACCTTGTTAAACGTGTGCAACAATGAACTAAGGTGGTTCTGAAGGCAAAAAGGGGTCCAAACTAAGACTCTTTTCAGCACCACCATAAAAATTTGGCACCTTTAAGGATGTATGCAGGTGCCAGGCAAACATTTTTATTTCGCAAACATGAAAAATGACACACTAAATATAATTCTTGTAGATTTAGCTTATGTTTCAACATTATGAGTTCATTGTGAGTTTCTCACTCCAGTGCTGAGGTCTCAAATCTTTCCAGTCCAGGAGATGAACAAGATAGAGAAAAGGGCAAACACAGAAAGTAAAAGTGTGAATTTTCAGTTCCATGTTGTCACCCTCTTAAAATAATTTTTTTCAGGTTTTTCAGAAAAGACAAAAACTGAACCAAACATTGAAAATAAGATGATTTAAGCAAAAATAAAACTTTCATTAAACAATGACTTAGCACATCACTTTAAGGGAGTGATGATATATTTTGTTAAACATCTATCTTGTCCTTTACCCAGTTTTTAACTTAAATATTTGAAATATTCTCCGTCCCAGCAGGGTGTATCTGTGTGCGCACGTGTGTGATAGAATGAGGTCAGATGAGCTTTACTTTGTATCTAAATCACTACCTTTGATGTGGGAGGTGTGCGTGTCTATGCGCACATGCATTCGTGAATCTGCATTTCTGTGTGCATTCATTGTGTCTGCAGTTATGTCATTTGTAATCTTTTCAATAATGCGTGCATGTCTGAAATGTTCTCACCCAGAAAGGTTATTTAAAAAGGAGCAATTAATATGTGGCTTATCTGCACTCCAAAAAGTGTTGGTTTGAGGTGTGTGTGAATATTTAGCCCACATGATGAAGTTCATGTTGGTCCTCTCGAAACAGCTCATCCTTTGTTGTCTTGCTAGCCGTCAACTTGCCATTTGTCGCTGTTAAAATGTTCAGGTGGTGACAGTTTATTATGGGATGTCATAGAAAGGTCAGAGCTCTCATACACACTTAGTAGTTTATTGTAGAAAAGGTCAGCAGTGCGTCAAGGGTAAGGGAGAAGATGAGCGAGTCAGACAAATACAAACAGAACTCAAAAAAGAGCTAAAAGGGTTTTTGCATTGTGTGGGGAGCAAGTGAAATGATACGTGGCAAAAAAAAAAAGAAATGATACAATTATACGCAAAAATACTGTCACATATGAAGAAACTAATCCTTAGAAATGCTTAGGTTCATAAATAGTTTAAATTATTCTGGTATTATCTCTTTGAATTAACTGTGACTCTCAATTCAGTTTTTATATAGTCATTTTCATGTGGCTTTGTCAGCTTTCGAGCTAGAGTGTAGGCCTAAATATTACATCACACAAAGACATCCACCTGTAGGCTTCTGCTCATACTTTAAAGGAAGAGACTTAATGCAGCACCTCAACAAGTAAAAATGAAAATGAATCCTCCTGGGACCAGCTTTGATTCCTCTTTTTTTTCTTTGAAATCCTAACTAATTCAAAGCAAGCTATAAATGACCTTCCCTTAGATAATGTGGCTGCGTGTTAATATTTCCCTTTCATTAAATTCATCACATAAATTAAAGTTCTTTTTTAATTAATATATTTATTTATTTATTACTCCTGATTTTATGTTAATAGTTTACTGCACCATAATCTGAACACATTTTTGTTTGCTTTATTTTATTTTTGACTTTTTTTTTTTTTTTGCACAGGTGCACTCTTTTATGCTTGTTTTTATTGATATACTGGCACAGATGTTGTTTTGCCATTTTTGTCACACAACGGGGAAATGGTACACAAAAAAGTCAACGCTCTAACCAGAGGTCTGTGTGGCTAGGACAGCACCTAGTGGAAGAAATGTGGGTGTACACATACAAGATAAATATAGATCATACTTTCAATAATATGTAGTTATTTAAAAATTAATTACATTAAGAATTTAGCAATACCATTTGAAACCTAAAAGATTATCTATTGCAATATAAAAAAATAAGAGTGCGTAATATAGAGAATCCTTTTGTGGAAAGAGTCGATGCCTTTAAAGTTCAAAGGAGCTTTTTAAAAAAAAAAGATTTTAAATTGCAGCAAAAAGCAAAGAATAACCATGTGTAGACTAACAACACTAATGATGATTTATTTTAACAGAACACGTCTTACTGAATGAACGTTTTAATAACTGATATAACAAAATTTAGAAAAATCTTGAAAATACGGCCAGTACTATCCCTGTGCTGAATCTCACAGCCTGACTTCTGTGGGGAAAGTCCGCTGTGCATATCCAGATATTTTTCTGGCACCAAATAAATGTAAATATTGGCTTAGAGTAACCAACTCGGCCGGATGCTTGAGTCCTTTCATTCCCCTCTGGTTTGTGCTATTTAAAAAAAAAAAAAAAAGCCTATGAAAGAAAGTTTTGTTCACTTTTCACGACGGATTCTGAGCCCTGAAACACTCACACTTTCAGGCGATCATCAGTGCAGGTAAATCTTCCTTTCTATCACGTTTTACTTATGCTTTACAGTATTTCCTTACATATACACACACATCTGACAGCACACGCGGTTAGATGTGATATTTTTATCTTTCTTCTAAATAATTTTCCTAATTCCACATTTCACAGACATGAAGTTTGTGATCCTGTTGGCTGTGTTGAGTGGTGAGTTTTATCTTGTTTTTGAATGAAACTACATATGTTGATGTTGTAGATTTAAAGTTGTGGAATATAGTTTTAAAGTTTATAGTTTTAACTGTTAAAATTTACCATGCACCGTGGAAGTGTTTTTTATTTTTTCTAAAATAATAATTCTTTTAATAATGTTTTTAGGGGTTTTTGCTGCCCCTTTCCTGAAGGAAGAGGAGGCTAAGCGATTCATCAGGCTGAAGAGACAGTCAGGATATTGGGATCCACACCATTCTCAGAACCAATGGGGTTACACCATTCAGGAACAGGTAAGAGTACATGAAATGGTCTAAGCATATAGAACAAATCACTCTGAGAATAATTTCTTGTAGTGCTTTGTTTCTTAGGCTAATGAGTATTGGACAGCCATTCGAACAGATGCTCAGTACTACATGGACATGAGCAACCTGATGTTTGACCGCTCTGTGGCCACGTGAGTGAAAAACTGCTATTCACTGTGACATGAAATTTGAATATTTGCATTCTTCCTACTTTACCAAGATATTACCTTAACAATATGAATGTTCATCAAGTACATTATTTAGTAACTTTAAATCAAACCTGTCTGCAGAGGAAACAGCTTTTTTCTGGTTGTAAAACAGTGAATAATGGCAATTTTAACTGCCAATGTGCCCAAACTGAAGCATATGAGTTTAATGAGTGCTATGGCTTGCTTGTAATACATTTTAATTATACTTTTGATCACACAACCTCAAATCAGTTTTCAATTCTCTTTTTCTTTTTTTTCCTGTAACTTTATTTTACTTTGCAGTGAAAACAACAGGATGTATATGGAGATGCTGCGTAATGCACGCGCCCACCTGGACAGCCTGACGGGTCGTAATGGGTAAAAAGGAAAAACAAAAATAAGAAGGCTGGGGACAAAACTAAAGCTAAATAAATCCCAAATTTTTAACAAACAGTGATCTACAGGTTGATAAGAGATGTTTTTGAACATATTCTACATTCAAAGCCCCAACAATTATTTTTTTGAAATGAAATGAAAGAGTGTATTAGTTTTGGCATTCAAACACACATCTGTCAAGAATACACCATTTGGACAGTATGTTTTGGATTAAAACTAATTTGCCAATATGAAATATGCCCATTATTTCCTGTCAGTGGGGGGGGATATTGCTTTCAGTAACTGTGTCAAATTATTGTAGAAAAATTATGAAAATTAAGCATTTCACATTAATAAAATCAAAGCAAATTTAACTGCATTTTTTGCTTCTTTAGGCTTTTAGGATTGTCATGCTAATAAAATGATTGTATACCATTAATGAAAACATATTCAACAGAGGAATAAGCAATCACGTGGAAGGAGATTCATCAGATTTGCCACCAGATGGTGCTGCCAGGTGCAGATTTTACTTCACAGATTTCAGCTAAACATATATCACTGGCCTGTGTTACACCATTTGTGGTATTTCAGTGACTTCAATTTTTGCACATGACACTAAAAGCAAATACAAAAAAAAACATTAGTTCATAATTCAAACACAGTTGTATATTCAAACCAACTTTATTAGTATGATTAGATACATCTGAACAATACAAATAATACACTTTCAAGGGTTGTTTTCATTCATTCATTACACTTTAACGTTAAATGTATTCTTTATCTGGTGTGACAAAAATGTGTCTGAGGAGGATGACACAGATGAGAACTCAGTAAATGCTACTGAATCAGAACGGCACACATTTGGGCTTCAGTGCAGTGACACTCAACCTACAGCCTGAGGGCCAAATCAGGACCACTAAATCTGATTCACTAAAGGAAGAGATTCTAGTTCTGCTTAATATATAAACTATTTTAAAAGTAAGCAAAATGTTCAATCAAAGTATAGACACATCCAAAAAATGCATTAAAATCTATTATTTATCTGATCCAAGAGTCGGTCTTTGCATCAAGC
>JAMQGT020003291.1:0-10802 GCA_024447675.2 Pterophyllum scalare
TTTTTTTTTTTGGTGGTGACTTTTTTTGGCCAGGCAGTGTATATGAAAATGTATTTTCTGTGTGTATGTTTGAAGCTATGATGTGGGCATCCATGGGATAAGTGATGAATCAAGCACTAGATTTGGTTTCATTAAACAATTATATATGCAGAAGTAATGTACTTATTTCCATTATCTACTGGTAAAAAAATTAAAGGACACTTTGAAACACGTGAGATCTAAATGGGGGAAAAAAATCATGCTGGATATCTATACTGATATGGACTGAGTAAAGTATTAAGAATGAAAGGATGTTTGATGGAAAGTAAAATTATCAACCAGAAGGACAAATTCAAAGACACCCTGAAAATCAAAGTGAAAAAATTATATGGAGGGCTAGTCTATTCTGACAAAATTTGTTGCAACAACTCAAAATGGCACTTAGTAGTTTGTATGACCCCCACATGCTTGTATGCATGTCTGACAATGGTTGGTTATGCAACTAATGAGATGAAGGATTGTGTCCTGTGGGGATCTGCTACCGGATCTGACCTCCTGGCCAGCCTGAAGTGCAACCTGGTGGCATTGGATGGACTGAAACTTAGTGTCCCAGAGGTGTTCTATCAGATTTAGGTCAGACTATCATGGGGGCCAGTCAGTGGGATCAGTTACTTCAAACTGCCTGCATAATCTTGCCTCCACATTACACCAGGAGGAACCCAGGACCCACTGCATAAGTGTAAGGTCTGACAACGGGTCCAAGAATTTTATTCCATCCATCCATCCATCCATCCATCCATCCATCCATCCATCCATCCATCCATCCATCCATCCATCCATCCATCCATTTTCTTCCGCTTATCTGGGGCTGGGTCACGGGGGCAGCAGTCAAAGCAGAGAAGCCCAGACCTCCCTCTCCCCAGCCACCTCCACCAGCTCATCCGGAGGGACCCCAAGGCATTCCTAGGTCAGCCGAGAGATTTCTCCAGTGTGTCCTGGGTCTGCCCAGAACACCTCACCCAAGAGGTGCCCAGGAGGCACAATCGTTTTAGAAATATTAAATAAAATTGGTCCTAGCACAGAACCCTGTAGAACTCCATAATTAACCTTAGTGTGTGAAGAAGACTCCCCATTTAAATGAATAAATTGGAGTCTATTAGATAAATATGATTCAAACCACTGCAGCGCCGTACCTTTAATTCCTATGGCATGCTCTAATCTTTGTGATAAAATGTTATGGTCAACAGTATGAAACAGGACAACATGACAAGCACAGAGATGAGTCCATTGTAAGAGGCCATGAGAAAATCATTTGTAACCTTCACTAATGCTCTTTCTGTACTGTGATGAATTCTGAAACCCCACTGAACACTTGTGGTATTGCTGGAG
Organism: Pterophyllum scalare; assembly: GCA_024447675.2. Lineage (NCBI taxonomy): Eukaryota > Metazoa > Chordata > Actinopteri > Cichliformes > Cichlidae > Pterophyllum > Pterophyllum scalare. The sequence goes on from JAMQGT020003291.1 coordinate 1,369, forward strand.
CATGCTGTTCATGCCAGAGAGACCAAGACAACCACACTGGCTGATTTGGGGCAAATGCAATTTGAAGAAGGCTTTCCAGTGATATGAGATTTATTTCCAAGAAGTGTTGTTGCAACAAATAAATAATCGACCAAACATAAATGTTCTTATTATTTGTGCTAAGTTTATATTGCTCTTTAGTACTAAGACTCACTTTGTGTCACTGTCTGTGACCTTACCTTAACAGAGACCTTGCAGGTCTTAAATCCATCCTCAATTATATTTATTGTAATCTTTTTGCCAAGTGGCTCCACAGTGTAGTGGTTTACACATTTGCTTGGCAAGCTAAAGGTGGCTGGCTGGCTTCCAGTTGGAGACAGAAATTCCCTTTGGGGGCTGTGTCTGGAGGGGCATATGGTGTAAACCTATACCTGCTGTGGGGACCCCTTGTGGCAAGAGTACAAAAAAAACTGTGCAAACATCTTCCTGCAGCTCAATTTAGGCTGTTACCCTTGCTTCAAAAGTATCCTTACTTTTTCCAGCCACAGTTTCCCATGTTGTCCGGAGTGTATTTAAGAGATGTCAAGCTACTTCCAGAATCTGCTCTCCTGATAGTGATTTTGAGTTTTTGTGAGATTACTCAACTAATTCTGGTGTTATTAGCACACTGAATGGCTATTATCAGTTGTAATCCATCCCATACGGCCAGCGGGTGCACTCCTAAATTTTGTGGAAAGCTAGAATGTTTTGCCTTTTAATGGTCGTTTTAGAACCCAAACCATCTCTCCTTACTCTTGACCAAGTTGTTTTTGGGCGTAAACCCAACCAAATAGCAGTGTCATATGGTTTAAAGTCCTGTAAGCTATTTTTGAACTGGAACTCTGCCCAGTACTTCCGTTCAGCACGGTGGAGTGATCACTGAGGTGAGGTAACTGCATAATGGACCTGTTGGTTGGTGAAGTGTATGCGTTAAAGTTCAAGTGTGAAGTCATTCACTGGGTTGATAACATTCAAAATGGGTGAGCATAGTACACCTGAAACATTTCCAATTCATAAAATGTATAGTTCTTTCCTCTTTGCTCTAGCCTGTGACCCAGAAATCAATCCAGGTCTGCTAACCTTAATTACTTTTAAAATAGTAAATTATCTTATTCAGAGTAACAGCAGGCTGCCAAATGAAGCCTCATTAACCACCAGAAAGTATAAAAACAGTTTACAGACCTGACAGGCTGTTTGTACATTTATCAGTCAGCTCATCCACAGAGAGGAGACAGTTTAAGGAAGTTAAATGCATTGAGTTCTGAGATTTACCGGCCATATGTCTGCTATCATTTGTCATAAATGACAGATTGCAACAGTTTGTGTGTGTGTGTGCTCTTGCAAAAGGGTTTCTTCCTTTTTACTGGGGTGAAGTATTTGGATTGTTTTTGATTGTGTTTTTAGTTGGTCTTGTTTGATCTGTCTGAGAATGGAGGAGTCATGCATGTTTTCCAATGGGGAAATAATTATTTGATCCCCTGCTGAAGTTGTAAGTTTGCTCACTAACAAATAAATGAACAGTCTCTAGTCTTTGTGGTAGCTTTATTTTAATGGAGAGAGACAGAATATCAACCAGGAAAAAAACATATACATAAAAGTTATAAACTGATTTGCATGTCACTGAGTGAAATAAGTATTTGATCCCCAAGTACAACATGACTTGGAGAAACTCTTTTTGGCAAGCACAGCAGGAAGACGTTTCTCGTAGTTGGTCACCAGGTTTGCATACATCTCAGGAGGGATTTTGCCAACTCCTCCTTAAATCTCTAAATCCTTTAGGTTTCTTGGCAGTTGCTTGGCAACTCGAAGATTCAGCTCCCTCCACAGATTTTCTATAGGACTGGGGTCTGGAGACTGGCAAGGCCACTCCATGACCTTCATGTGCTTCTTCTTTAGCCACTCCTTTGCCTTGGCAGGATGTTGTTTCAGCTAATTCTACTATTCTTATCATGTGATGTTTTTTTTTAAAAAAAAACAAAACAGACACCTTACATCAGTGTGTGAGATTGATTTACATTATACTGCAGCTGATATACTGAAAGCCAGAGGTTTTCTAGTACACTACAGTTTCACTCTTTGCTTGCCATGAGAACTCAGACAGTCACCAAGTCATTCATTTGTTAGATCAGTTTTAAAGTTAATTCTCTTTACTGACTGGTGTTTAGATATTTCTAGGTCAGGTAGTAGGTGTTTCTAGTAGAACTGTCTATACTCACAGGAATGCACAACCACACTGTAAGATGGAGACATCCACTCAAAAATAATATTTACTGTGGAGATGGTGGCGTCAAGTGTCAAGAAACAGGTGTCTGCAGGTCATTCACCATGACTGAAGAGAGTGAATTATAGAAAATAGAGAAAAAGATTCTCAGCATTCACACTAAACAGAATAAATAAGATAAACAGAAGTTTTTGTTTATTTGACTTCATCCTGAGGGCATTAATGCATTAATGGATTTCAGTTTTACTACCTTATGTATGTCCCTTTTGTTGCCCAGTTCAGTTAAATTGGACTAGCTGCAGTTGTCTCTGACCTTGGACTACCAACCCTTTCAGCAACCTTACCATGGATGTAGCCACAAATCTTTTGCAGCTAACCTCTACTTAACTCTTTCCCCTCATTTTATTTTGCATCTGTGGCCACCTTTGTATATTTTAGTTGTTTCCAAATCTTCCCACTGGATGGTTAAGTTAAGTGTAAGTTTGGTCTGAAAGTGCTTGAAGTTCAGGTGATATTAGAATTAGGTTTGATCATGTTGCTGTTTGGCCCTTCATTGAAGGTCTTCAGTTAAGACAGGATAAAAAAAAAAAGTGTTTCTCCCTCACTTTTTCTTCAGTGGATATCAGTGGATCTAAGGACTTCTCTGCACCTCCATGTGCATCTTTGCATCTTTTCTCACTTTTTTGGCTGCTCCAGATAACTTTCAGATGGAATGCTAATCCTATTTTTCCCCCTATCCTACAAGTCTAACAATCTGACTTGTGTGTTGTCACTGATTTCCAACCTTTTTTACTATCTGTGTTTTTACTGAGATACTTTGGCATATGTCACCATCTCCTCCTGATATTGCAGTTGTGTCCCCCACTAATATGTACTCACATTTTGCTGAAAGTAGTTCTTTGAGCCCATGCCAAGCCCCTCTCATCCATCCTACCTTCCAAATAAAGTCAGCAAATTGAAATTCAGTTTTTGTCTGATGAACTGCATCATCCAGACATAATGTCCATCCCACTGCTTCAAAAAGTAGTGCCATTGCCTGGAGAAGATTACCAGGCTCCCAAAGAGTCATTCTTGAGAGAGGCTATTCCAGGGCATTTTTGTAGATCGAGCAGTAGGTGCTATATTATTATTATTATTATTATTATCTTCTTTATTTCAAATAAATGTGAGATTTAAATGTTACTTCTCTATCAGTTCCTCCTGTGCTCCAAAGAAAATGTCCACTTTCTGGGTAATTTTAGGTTATTGGTTTACTGATAAGGGCACAAAAGTGGATTTCCATAACTGTCAGATACCAGTCATGTTGACCTACAAACTTGGGTTTTAGATGGAATAACGATAGATCACAAAATCCATTATTTCAAGTTTTATTTTCAGTATTTCATTGAATTGTTTATACACAGTTTTTTTTAAAAAGTTTTTAATAGCTGACAAACTCAGAAAGAGGACAAAAAGCTAAATAGATGCATGGAGTCTACTTTGATCTCATTTAACCCTTACCCCCTCTCCTTTTAAGAAAAAACAAAACGAAACAAAAAACATCCAGGCATTCCCAACTTTTTCTTTTGCTCAGAGAGCAGAAATTGTGATGCTTGCAGAAATGCAAATTTCACCCTGCAGCTAGAATATGAGCATCATTTCCAAAAATGCTATGCAGTATGTAAACTCAGAAGTTCATTATTTTTTAAGGACATAAGCTTCAGTGTGTGAAAACAAAAGCAAAAATGCACAACATTCCAAGTCAGTATTTCAACAAAGCTGTTAGGGTTTCATAAGTCACACAAAACAAAAACAAGTTAACAAATTGCTCATCAGATATTAAACTAGTACAGCTAAAGAAGTAATGTCAGCACACTGCAGAAAAATACCAATTTCTTGTGTAATACCACACTCTAAGGTATGCATGGACTCAGAAAGTGTCTTATTTGTTAGTCTGTTTACAATACTGCTGTTAAAAAATGATGCATGACTATTTTGCATATTTTCTGCATATGAACATGGTGTGCCCTGATGAGATCAGTAAACAGAAACAGATAAATGTGGTATATATCTGCTCACTGCTATCAAGAAAAGTGCATGTGAATAAAGCAATTGTGGGTGTTATCACGGTCTAGTTTTTGCAAACAATCTGGCCTTAACCCTCAACTCTTAATCTGACCTGAACTCTTAACCTAATCATCTTAAAATGCATAGACCTGACCTGTTACAAATGGTGTGCCGTCCTTTGATTTTTAGCATTTTTTTAAAAAATTACAGCCAGCATGCTATTTTACACTTCATCACCGCTGTTTAACACACAGCAGTTTATATAAAAGATTGTAAAAAAAATTTTAATAGTCCTGTGTCACTGTGAAGCTCTTTAACAGAGGTACACTTAATTGCATAGAATGGATTCTAGACAGTTTCACATAGCTTGGTTGGTACTTCTTTGGAAATGCAAAACAGCTGCAGTGACTTGCTGATCACAAGGGTGTTTTTCAGTTTATTAAATATGAATTGGCTTGGTTCTTCGCTCTTATATAAAAGAAAATCTCACTCTTTCTTCCCCTCTTTCTTCTGCTTCTGTTTTTAGGATGAGAAGAACCAAGTGCTGATAACTAATGCCTGGCTGCAGCTGGTGAGTTAAAGTTTGAAAGGGGCACATGATAATCACCAATTTAATGTGCTGTGATTGTATTTTTGATTTTATTATGCGTTTATCTTTGAAAGATTGGGACTTAAAAATACCAGTTCCGCAGCAATGAAGCTTCAATATGGGAAGAAAAGAAAAAAAGCCTTAATTTGTAAATTAACAGCACACCTCCTGTGCTTTAGGCCCCTCCCACCACAGCTTCATATTTGGCTTCACAAGTGAATGGAACAGTACTATTCAAAAAGTATTTTCCCCTTTCTGACTTCTTATTTTTTTCATATGTGTCATTTTTACATCAAACAAATTTTAATATCAGACAAAGATAACCTGAGTAAATACAAAATGCAGTTTTTAAATGACGATTTAATTTATCAGGGGAAATAAAGCTATCCAAACCAACCTGGTCCTGTGTGAAAAATTGTCCTCTAAAGTGCTTGTGCCAACACTGACAGCAAGAACTGCAATAAAGCATTTGTGATAACTGGCTATGAGTGTTTCACATTGCGGTTCTTGACCCGCTCTTTCCAGAATTTTAATTGAGCCAGATTGGAGGGTTTTCCAATATGAACAGCCTGTTTAAGGTCATGCCAAAACATCTCAATCAGATTTAAATCTGGACCTTGACTCTGACATTTCTTATTTACTCGGGTTATTGTTGTCTAATATTAAAATTAGTTTGAAGGTCTGAAACTTGTAAGTATGACAAATATCCAAAAAATAAGAAAGCGGTCAAATATGTTTTCACAGCATTGTAATAGGACTATTTTTTAACCCATTATGACTTTTGCTATTAAACTATTTAGGGTAATTCATTTGATCAGGTCTGGCCAAAGATTATTCTCCTGTGCTCATTTTTGTAAAGCTGACAACTTGTTGTTTTCTTAATTAATTCTTTATTAATCATTTTCTTTATTTAGATCCCCATTCATTGTTACCACAGCAACACCAACCCTTCCTGGGGGGCTACAAATAAAAACAGTAAAGCATCAAATCACAGACAAATAAGTGTCATTCAATAAAGTTCCTTCAGCTTGTATAAGAAACAATCAAGCAATCAAGAAAACAGTAAATTAATTTTTTAAAAATGTTATAGATACCATTCAATTAGTAAATGCCATCAGTGGCAATAAAACAGTATTTAAACCAGCATGACATCATATCACTATTAATTGCTTTTTAAAACTTTCAAAATGTAATACTCTCAATCTCAATTTAAAAAGATGGAAATGTGTTCCAATATGACATAACCTGATAAATTACAGCAGGGATCCTCAAATCCAGGCATCGAAGTCCGGTGTCCTGCAGGTTTTAGATGTGTCTCTGCTTCAACACACCTGAGTCAAATATAGAAGTCATTAGCAGGACTCTGGAAAGCTTGACTGCATACTGAGGAGGTAATTCAGTCATTTGATTCAGGTGTGTTGGATCAGGGACACATCTAAAACCTGCAGGACACCGGACCTCGAGGTCTGGATGTGAGGATCCCTGAATTACAGTTTCCTTTAATGCATTAGTTTTAGGTACATGTAATGTAAAAAATTCCATAGCAGCATGTCTGCTATCATAGCAGATGTGTTAGCTGTGAATACAAGTATATAAACCTTCTCAAAACACAAATATTTCTTCTGTAAAAGACCAGATTTCATGCCAGCCTGTCCTAAACTCTCATCCCATCCACACTGTCCTTCAGTTAGCAGTGGAAAGCAAGACGAGCAGCTGTTTTTCTAGTGAACTGCATCTTACCTGTTTGAGGCACTAGAGCAAATAATTGAATAATAATAAAGCTGGTATAAAACCAAAGACATTAATACTGCTGAATTCTTGTGTCTGAAAAATAAAACACATGTTCTAAAAGTTGAAATGGCTCAACTCATTTTGGCAACTATATTATCAGTATGAGCTGATCATGACAGTGTTTGATCAATGGCATCAATCTGGATGTCATTGTCCTGACATGCAGAAGCTGAATCTTTCCCACATATACTGTTTATATGAAACAATCAATACTTACAAGAGGAAAAATAGCAAGAGTCTGGGATATTTAAGCAGCAGTCGTCATGATTGTTAGACTTCACAGCCTCAAGCCAAAGTAATTGTAGAAATAGAGCAGTTTTCAAAAAGCTGAGAAATAGACGTCTGATGGATTTCACTGACTTTGTTCCTCACCTTTTCTTGCGTTTCTTTAGCTCGTGCCATGATGTGTTGCTTGACATCTTTTAGCCTTACTTCAGTTTGTCAGGCAGGTTCTATTTAAATGATCTCTTGATTCAACAGGCCTGGCAGTGATCACACCTGGGTGTGGCTTGTGGAATTCAGCTCAGCCTTCCACAAAATGTGGCTAGTCACAGTTAATTTATGGTTTTATAAAAGGGCGGTGGCAGAGTAATGGTCTGGGGTGGCTTTAAACTATAAGTTTTGATCTCCTGAAGGAGAATCAGTTTGTGTCCTGAAGCTCAAATGCATTTGGGTTACACAGCAGGACAATGATATTAAAAAACACCACCAAGTCTACTTCTGAATGGCTCAAAAAAACAAAAAATAAAATAAAATAAACAAACAAAATGTTTTAGAGTGGCCTAGTAAAAGTTCGGACTTAAGTCTGAATCAGGTTTTTAAGGCACATCATCTCATCAGGTCTAGCCAAAGAACTATCACTACTTTTTTGCCCACTGCTGTTGCTCTTTTAAGTACAGTGTTTTAAGTAGCTTGCTGTCCGATCATAGATTGTTGTCTTATCTACCTGTATTGTTTTTTACTGCAATAGTGCATGTATCATTTATAACCTCATTTACATTTCTAATTGCTATGGCATTATCTCTTACTTAGTGTCACAGATTATAGATTTTGCAGAGCTTGAGAGTAATTATGCTGTTTTGTAAAAATGCCACATCATCTCCAAGTCTATGAATATATCTTTTTCTGTCTCAGTACTGGACAGACATCTACCTGACCTGGAATCCAGAAAACTATCCCGGTGTCCAAAACCTACGATTTCCTTCGGACCAGGTCTGGACACCTGACATTCTTCTTTACAACAGGTTAGTGCTGGGTTCACCTGCTCATTACAGCCTTACTTAAGCTGAGAAGGTTAAGGTTATACGTTATTTTATTTTTGTAAAATATTTGTCTCTGTTTTCCTTGTGGTGAAACAATAGGTGCTGTAGTTTAACACCATCTGTCCTGTGACCATGTTTTCTTGCAGTATTTATTTTTGACAAGAGAGAATTAAATATATGTGTAACTCTTTAGATATGCTATTTTTAAAATTGAATTCCAGCTTAAATTTTTTCATTATATTAAAAAAAAGGTTGTTTTTTTTTAAAAATTAATTAAGGAGTCACACAAGAGCTAATGTAAAGTCTTTGTTAATGAGCTCATTGCATTTTTTGATTCAGGTCAGGCTGGTGCTGTTTGCTTCTCCACTTCATGCTTCTGTGCAGGGCTTTTGCAGTCCAATTAGAGATGTAGGCCAGTTGTTTTTCTCCAGCACAACTAATTGCAATGCTTGAATGAGAGATGGATATTTAGTCTGAGATTGAGAGTAAAGGAGAAGATGAAGGGATGGATAAATTTAGTCCCCCACACACGGAACATTAGGACAAAACAAAGGTCTGGAGTATTAACCCAAATTTTAAAAGCTTTAGCTTTTAGACCTGCCAGGATTACCCAACCTAATCTCTTCACTCTCACCCCTCGCTTTCCCCATCTCTGCCTTTTACCCTCTGCCTCCACTCCTCCCCTATCCCTTCACCCCCCCCCCCACCCTGTCTTACCATCTCTCTTTTCATTTTATTCTATTTGTGTCTCCCTCCATGTCTCTTTCATAACTCACTGTCTCACTATAATTCATTCCATTCAATCAACTCTTTCTCTCCATATTTTATCGTTCCCATCCTTCACTGAGTCCTCTTTATAAATCATTCCATCTGCACTGTCAAAGTGTCACCATGTTTCCTCACTCTCCTCTCACAGCCTACCTGTCTTGTTTCTTAACTGCCCTCTATTGTATTGTGTATTACTCTGCTACACACTCTCCTAAAAACATCTTTAGTTATTACTAATCTTTTTTACAAAACACTTAGTGTTTTGTCTTCATATTTTTTTTGTTTGTTTTTTAAAATGTAATCTAATCATAGTGGAATGTAGTAGTCTGTACAAAACACTGGGCTTTCATACCAGAGACAGGAGGTTCTGTCCTGTGTTTTTCATGTATTTTTCATGTAGAAAATTAAACACTCTACTAGAGGACTAACAAGGGTTTAAGTAGATAAAGACAGCATAAGACTACAAATGTCTTCACTAAATGTAAATCTGTTCAATAGTTAATATTTTCTAAAATCTAAAATCAAAATTTTAGACTGACCTACAGGTCAAAATAGGCATCATTCGAGAACAGTTGGTATATCCCAAATTGTTTGTCAATATTTAACTATGACCACAATCTTTTCCTGAATTTAAAAGTTGCTTTAAGCTCAATAAATGTGAAACTGTGAAGCATTAGCATGCTTGAGGGTTTATGCAGCAATACGTAACTGAACGAAATAAATATGATAACATAACCAC
>JAMQGT020003293.1:0-112495 GCA_024447675.2 Pterophyllum scalare
TGTTATGTGCTGCCTTCAGTTCAGTTACATGCTAAATTTTCCAATCACACATTAGAACAAAACAGGCTTTTTTTCTATTTTCCCAACTTTTAAAAACAGTAAAAAATAAAAAATAAATAAAAGTTTAGAAAAATGGATGTATGTACAACTTCCATTGCTTATTGCTAAAAATAAATATGATAAGCCAATCCAGATAAGTATTAAAATCCAGAAATGCTATTTATTGTGATAATATTTTCATATCATTCACCACTAACTGAGAGAAACCTACACAGACGGTGCAAAGAAGAGAGGTTAGAGCAACAATGGATAGCAGACATTAGGTAATTAGTGCTGTGGTAAAGCTAGCAGGAGTCAAGAAAGATGGTGAGTGTGGAAAGCAAGGAGGGAAGAGAGACTATGAGAAACGCAGGGAAGCAGACCAGAAGGAGGAAGAGACAGATTACAGGTTCCTCTGGGACAGAGGACAGGAAGGGGAGGAGAAGGGGATAATATAGAAACACAAGCAGATGGATGAAATGAATGGAGCCAGAAAGAGAATGACAAAGAAGAAGGATGCTTGATAGAAAGGAAAAGAGGAGGGAAAAAAGGTAACAGGATATTTACTCCTGTAAAACTGCCATTTCTCATCTTAAAATGGACTCAAAGATCAACAGGAAGTCAGTGGGTGAAGTAGGGAATGGAGGAAGGAGACACGTATGTGGGCAAAGGACAAGAATAAAGACAGCGGGAGTAGAGGGGATGACAGAACACACTGCAGCAATAAAACGAATGCAACACCAACAGCTGGCAGGAAAATGGGAGTCTGGGAGTATCAAATGTAGGTACACTTTGTTATGCTTCATGTTAGAACACCACAGTCTGAGATCATGATATATCAAAGACTATAAGGAGACGTATGTACCGTGAGCGTGCTCTTCATCGCTGCTCTCTTCCTCAGAGTGTGGCTGGCTGTTCCCATTGGTTACAGTTTTGGCTCTGCTCCTGGACAGGACCCCGGCCCCCGAGCGCTCCATCACTGAGGGCATGACTGGATGGACACACACACACACGTATAAGTATGTCTCTACTTAAATCTCTACCATTCATCAACATTTCTGCCTTAAGCGATAAAATCTCCCATTAAACTTTGAGTTATGCCTTGTTTTATGAGCGTATTGGCTGCTATTTGTTTTCACTTGAAACCCTATAAAAACCAACTCATGCTTGTAAAGTAAAACAGGCCCTTATGCTGCTACCTTGGAGTAAATCCCATTATCTCCCTTGAGCTGAGTTTATTTTCCCCAAACCAGTTTTTCTGTACAAGAACTCATTCAACAACTCTCGGTCCTGTCTCTAAGCATCTCTCTAATCAAAACTCCCTGTTAAAACTTTAGCGGGATCTAATGGCACAGAGATCCTTTACTGGCCAAAACATATCACTGACTAAATCCAAGACTTTTAGCTCAGGTTTCAACTTCAGATCAAGAGCACATCCAGACTCAATCAACAGGAGCAAAGTCCCCTTCAACAAAGAACACAAACTGTAATCTCACCTCATTACATCTCACTGCAACTGCTTTATGTTAAATTTTTGAGCAAAAATTACAAATTGCATTTTTAGAGCCATTTACAAATCCCCTTTGGGGTGGCGTCAGACAGGTCATCAGGTGTAAAACTGCCAAATCAAACATGCAGAGCTACCTGCTGCCGCGACTCCTTGTGACAAGGGAGCAGCTGTAAGTAGCTTTTACTAGTCCAGAATCTAATAAAACCAACAAACCAATTTTTTGTGTATCAGGAAAAGACTGAAAGGTTGGACTGAACCAAAATTTCAGTATCATTATTGGTCCAAAAGGTCTCATTTGTTTAGCAGCAGTAAAGCTGATAGCTGATACTGATATTTTGTTGTTTTATTTTTGCTTGTTTTAATTTAAATTTATCACCCTTTTGCTGCAGGGTAGCAAATAAATATACATTTAAAAAATTATTTAACACAAATAAATTTTAGCCATTGTGTACATTTTATTTTCCAGTATAATGATAAGTCAACAAGGCCAGTATCGGATGATACCAGTATGCCACCCATCTACTGGTGCATCCTTGCAGAAAGGTGATGCAGAGGTTCATCACATGAGCAAAGAGAGCCCCTCCGACAGTAAAGCTATGCTGTAAAACCTGTCCAACAGGGATCTCCAGAAACATGAGTAAACAAAGAATTTAACCACAGATGAGATAAGGCATCCAAAAATAAATATAGAATAAATAAGACCCTCCTGCAGGAGAAGAAGTGTGAGCCAAAGCCAGTGCTGTACAATTACATGACCAAACCTGGTTTTCTTCTTCTCTTTCCCCATCTGCATCTCTGGTCCAATGAATCTCACCAGTAGCACAAAAGACTAGGGTCAGCTCAGGACACAGCAGAAAGGAGTTTATCAAAACTCGTTTCTCCTCACTTACGAATGCATAAGGCCCCCATAACAATAATCAAACTACATCAGGCACCGATCACAGTATAAATGCACGTTAGAGCCACATGCTTTCTTTCACCATCCCATCAGCAACTTCGATCTTCAGTCCTCAACTTGAGACCGCGGCCAGAACAAATGCAGGGACACGAAGTTATGTGACGGATGTGGTACTTTACCCCCCCCCCCGCGCACACACACACACACACACCCAACACCACCACACAATGAACTGGACCAGTTACAATCCTCGAAATTATAATCATATACACCAAACTCCGAGCACACAATGCAATTGTCTGAGGCTCTCTGGTGGTCTTTGTCTATCGCTGGTCTCGGTGGCCTCCGAAACTACAACAGCTGCCCTCCCCCTCGCGTCCAATTTCACTGGAAATATCACCGACTCACACAGATCTCTTCGTCGTTGTCGATACACTGATGTTTGGGAAATCGCTGAGGCTACATATACACAGGAGGACGGGCTGCGTGGAGCCCGCCCCGCTTGGCTTTCAGGGAGTTTCGTGGTGTGTGTGTGTATGTGTATGTGTGTGTGTGTTGGGGGGTGGCCTGATCACAGTAGCCTCGATCACTGGCAGATTAATCAACCGTTTCGAGAAGAGAGCTACAACTACACTACATCAGCTGATAACCCAGACAAGTAGGGTCTACTCGTGGTAATAAATGTGACCCAGCCACCAGACGCTTATATGCAGCTTCTCTTTATCCACATCCTCTGTCCAGCATACGGTCAGATTTTTACAACTTTTCCTCACTTTAAGCACAATATTCGGACATCTGACACGCTTTGCAGTGGGGCAAACAATATCACAAACAACTGAATCGTTTTAGTTTTAAGTAATGTGACTAAAATCTATTCGTTTCACTCTAAATTTTTAATTGGGAAGACTGATGATGAACTTCTACTTTCCAAGATTTTTTGACTCATACTTGTAAACAGTGATTAAAAAAATAGTACTACTACTACTACTACTACTACTACAGTGACTAGTCATGTGCTCATGGATAGCAGGAGTGAGCACAGGGTGACCTGTAATATGCTGTAATGTGTGGACTGAGTAGTTTGCACATTATATACACATACATATACATACATATACACACACACGGATCCACACGGGTGCTTTTTCCAAATCTGAGTTACGTTTACAAACTTAGATTCAATATTTTTAACATCTTTTCTTGTGCAGTCATCTGTATGCTGTGTGTCTCACTTTGAAGTCCTTTTGTTTTCCCCACGCTTACGCTGTCGTTACTACCAGCTACTGTCTGCAGCTGCTGCCCCGGAGTAAAAACTCGTTCTTTGAATCATAATTATCCAACTTGCCCATTTGTTTAGGGGACCCTAAACCAAAAACAGTGGCAATGAGCACGGTCCGAGTCATTCCCGAGGGTTGAATGATAATAACAATAATAATAAAAACAGACGACATTTCCCCCTCATCACCAAAGTGCAAATTAAGTCTAACCCATTTGGTCGCCGGGATGCTAACGTTAGCCAGTTAGCTTGCGGCTAGTACCCTCGCGTTACATTAGTAACGCCAGTAGTTAGAAGTGGAGATAATAGTCCCACTGTACCTGTGCTTCCTTTCTCTCCGCTTTCCCGAACTCAAAACTTCTCCGAGCCTCTGGCCGCAGCTTGAAATCCTCTCCGAAGCGTTCAAAGGCAATTAGTGTGTGTAAAAAGGCTTAACTCTCGCCTAATTGATGAGCACGGTCACACTACAATGAGGAGCACCGCACAGGACTCAGGGACACCGTGAGTGTGTGCGTGCGCGCCGGGGGGACGGACAACACCCGCAGAAAAGTGAGGTGGACATCCGCTCGGATGCGTTCGCCTCTCCCAAGCAAAGCAACCGTTTGGATTGACAAAAAGTAGTCCTTCAACTATTAAGTTTATCGTACTCTTGATTTTTGAAATTTATTTTATGTGCTTCGCGTGTGATTTGACTTTTAAGAGTGTTTGTGACAGTACAACATACTTAAAATCTTTGTCCAAAAAAAAAAAACTGCCTGTTTTTAAATATGCCTACCTGTTAAGTCACGTCATGGTTATTACACGGGTAATGTCCTTTGAGTAGAGGGGAAACGCGGAGGCATTTCAATTTGTAAAACAATAGGTGTTACTGAGTCTTAATCCGCTATCAAAATCCCATAAATTAGGCACTACTTGCCAGTGTGTCGGCGGAGGGATTCGGTGCATCTCCGTGCTGAGGCAGGCTGTCCAGACTTGCTCGGTGGAGAAAAGGGCAGGAGAGCGGAGCACAATCGAAACGAGTGTGCGTGCACATCCGCGTGCGTGGGCGCGAGTACGTGAGAATGTGAACGTGTCTTCAGGCGCGTGCATTACTTTGTGTGTAACTGACAGTGACTCAGATGAATATACCCTCAGCGTGCTCGTTTCTTTTATTCATTATATTTTTGAAACAGAACAGTTCAGTGAGTTGCAGCCTAGATGTGTTTGTGTGCACGAGCCTGTGCGTGTTTGAGTTCACAGGTGGATGATGGGTGTGTGTGTGTGTGTGTGTGTGTGTGCAGACTCGGGGATGTTTCAGTCACCTGATGCTGGGAATAAACCCACTAACCTTCACAGTAACATACTCGCAGGAGCCGCTGCTCCCGTCACAAGTGCCGGCTGCTGACATGTAACAGCCTGTCACAAACTCCTCCAGCTCCTTCTCTCTTCTCTCTCTGTGGCATCACCACTTCCTCCTCCTTTCCACCTCCTTCCCTTCATCCTCTCACTTCCCACCTTGTCTCCTCACTACTGCTCTTTTTATTTCCTTGTGTTTGCTCCTGTTTCTTCTCCAGTACTTCACCCTCTTTTCCTTCCTTCCTTCTTGCCTCTCCACCTTCCTTCCATCTCCTAAATATCTGCCCTAATTCTGCTCCTCCTCCCCCTCATCCCTTGTCTTCTCTCTGTGCCCCCTCTTGCCTATTTTTTCCTCCTCCTCCTCCCTACTCCCTTCTTCCTCTCCCTGCCTCTCCCATTCGCTCTTTCCATTTCCTCCCCTCTTCTGCTCACTCCCTTTCCCTCCTGTAATGACTCCTTTCCTGTGTCTTTCTCCCTTCCCCTCCTTCCTTCTCTTCATCCTCCTCCTTACCCTCTTCATTCTCCTCTTCCTCTCCCCTGTGTCTCCCTCTCATGTCGCTTGCAGTTTCAACTGTGTGTGTGTGTGTGTGTGGCGTGCGTGCGTACGTGCAAATTCTTCCCCTCCCCATCAGTTTCCGCTTCGCTCACTTCCAACCCCCCCCCCTCACCCATCCTCCCTGTTTCTCTTCCTCCCTCCCTCACCAGTCTCATTTACACCCTTTCCACCTCCTCTACCCTCCTTTCCTCTCCCCTGGTGTCTCCCTTTCCTCCTTTGCTCTCCTCCTCTCATTAGTCAATGTCCATAACTCACCCCTCCACTCCTGTCTCTCCCCTTGCTCAGTCCTCCAGTCCCTAACACATCCTCACTAATGAACAACTGCTATATTTCTCCCCCTCAGCTTGTGTCTCTTTACCCATCCTCCCCCTTTTCTCTCTGCCCTTCCCTCTCCTCATCCCCTGTCCTCCTTACCACTTGTCAGCCCCCCCCCCACACTCACTTGGTTTCTCTTCGATCTTTCAGAGCTGAGTGTACCTCCTACTCCTGAGTGTACCTCCTACTCTCTTTTTTAGCTCACTCTTGTTTCCACCTCTATCTCCCCCCTCCCCCCAGCTCTGCACTTGTCTCATTCCTTCTTCTTGCCTGTCTATCTGTCAGTCTATCTGCTCTTCCCACTTCCATCGAGGAAAGCGTGTCTCCTTGCACTTCCCTGTTTCTCCCCACATCTTCGCACGCATCTCTCCCTCCTCCCCCGACTCCTGTCCCTGCATCCTCCTTTGAATCCCCCGAGTCTCTCTTATCTCCAAGAGATGCAAGGTGTAGGCTCAGATGTGATAGAAAGGATTCTTCCTACTGAGGTTGTAGCTGTTGTCATATTGGAGGACCACTGAATGTTTGTGCCGTAATGCTCATTTTGTGCCACAGTGAAACGTGATAAGGCCTCATCGGTTTGCGACAGAAATGGATCATGGTATGGAAATTCAAGCTGAGTAAACATTCAAAAGGACAATAACATCACTGGAGGGCTTTGTCTGCTGTCGACCTGCTATATATCTGCAATGTCATCATGTGCACAAAAAAAATTAGGAACTCTTGCATAATAGATATGCGAGATATGCAGCCTTGTCTCAAGGCCGCATCTTAAAGAAGCACCTTTTTTCTTTTTTTCCCTCTAAAGCACTCTCTACTCACAGATCAGGTGTTAATTTCCTGAGGCTGTGCACTCAGCATGTAGTGCTGAAAACCCCCAAGAAGGTTCCAGGCCTCAATATAACTCTAATACAACAAGATAGACTAAAGAACACACAAAGCATTTTCTGGTTTTAGAGTACGCTTATTCTTTTTTTTTAAATTGTTTTTTCAGTTGTTTATTTTTGACTCATCAAACATATCCCAACACAGCAATACATATATATATTTTTTTTTTTTTGCATCATCAAGATCAAAGTGTATCAGGGGTATGAATGATTGATCCTGTGTGAGTTTTGTACCTGTGACATTCAGGGGACGTGTTAGGGTAAAGTGGGTATGGAAAGTATTCAGACCCCTTTAAATTTTTCACTCTTTGTTTCATTGCAGCCATTTGCTAAAATCAAAAAAGTTCATTTTATTTCTCGTTAATGTACACTCAGCACCCCATCTTGACAGAAAAAAACAGAAATGTAGAAATTTTTGCAAATTTATTAAAAAAAGAAAAACTGAAATATCACATGGTCATAAGTATTCAGATCCTTTGCTGTGACACTCATATTTAACTCCCATGCTGTCCATTTCTTCTGATCCTCCTTGAGATGGTTCTACGCCTTCATTGGAGTCCAGCTGTGTTTAATTAAACTGATCGGACTTGATTAGGAAAGGCACACACCTGTCTATATAAGACCTCACAGCTCACAGTGCATGTCAGAGCAAATGAGAATCATGAGGTTGAAGGAACTGCCCAAGGAGCTCAGAGACAGAATTGTGGCGAGGCACAGATCTGGCCAAGGGTACAAAATAATTTCTGCAGCACTCAAGGTTCCTAAGAGCACAGTGGCCTCCATAATCCTTAAATGGAAGACTGGAAGCCGTTAATGACAGAAATGCCATGTTCAGAGCACATTTACACTGATGTAAACTCCAGTCTAATGCTGGTCAAGGCTAGTTACCAAAGATAGTCGGGATCCCTATTCTGGAGATCTGCATAAGAATACAATCTTCAGTTTCTGAGACGCCTTTCTTAAAGTCGAAAGCGTTGTTGAGGTGGGAAAAAAATGGATTTAACCTCCTTGGTTAATATTAGCTTAACTGAAGAGCAGCTCATCCAGTAATAGCAGTAACTGTAGCCTAGGGCCAAAATCCAGACTCTGCAAAAGGCTGCAATTCACCCAAACCCTTAAATTCAGTTGTCAAAATTAGAAAAAGCACTGGGGGCATTTTATGACTATTAGACAGCTCATACGATTTAATAATGGTGGCGTATTTCAGAGATTACGGCTACCGTTCATATACTCTTTTAAGTAGAAGAGCCTCAGGGAAACTTTTAGGTTCCCTCACTCTTTGGCTAATATTTACTTTTTCCGACTAAAATCCCCCTGAAGTTTACCCAGTAACAGCTGCAGCCACACTGAGTCGCATTATGCTCTTTATGTCGTGGGCCCTGGGATTGGCTGTGTTTTTAAGATCTGGATTCTTGTTTAATACTAACAGTATGTCACTTTCTGTATAGTTTCTGTTGCTGCTGTAATGTATGAGGTTGTGACCTTCTGTTTGGGCTCTGTCAGTCCCATGAGTCACTTCAGTTTTGTAATAATCTGACACCTCGGTTCTATTGTTCTTGCCTCCCCGGGGTTCCTCTGAATCATGTCTGGTCTGAGTTTTCTTGTCTCTGTGTCTAGCGGGTGTCTTTTGGGTTGTTTCATGTTTTAATTTGGTAACTTCTTTTCTCTCGTGTCTCGGTTTTTGGATTTTACTTCCTGTCAGATTGTCTCGATTAGTTTGAACAATGTCTCTTCCCGTCCTCTTTCTGAGCCCCGATGAGTCCCCTGTGTGTGATCATAGTCCCGTCCCTCCCCTCGGTCTTTGTCGCAGCATCTGTGTATCTCCCCAGGTGAGTTTTTCGTTTTTCCCTGGCTTCCCATGAAGACTTTGGATTTCTGTCTGTTCCTTTTTGGACTTCGTCTTCAACCAAATAAAGGTTTGCTTTCTGTATCCTAGAGTCTTCCATTTGGGACCTTTATTCTACAAAATACAGTCAGTATCCACAGCAAACTTAAAACGTAATCTAGCAAACAGTTGTCAAAACATTCTGAGGTCCTGCCACAACTAAAAACATCTTAATTATCAGTCTACCTTTAAATAAAAGTATTAATATATGGTAATAAACATTTTTCCTAGCTAAAGAGTCATTGCTACTACTCTTATATGAAACAGAAATGTGACAACCGGTTATCAAAATTCTGTTGATTAAGAATCCAATAAAATCCCACTTCTTTAAATTTGAGAGGTGCTGAATCCACACGCAGTCACTGGACTCTTTATTAGGTACGCCTCAATAGTGGGCTGGATCCTCTTTTTCCTTCAGAACTGATCCAAGAAGCTCTGATAGCCTGCAGCATTTAAAGAGTGCTCGGTTGGTGCTGAGGGGCCCAAAGTGTGCCAAGAAAATACCCCACGCACATTACACCACCAACAGCCTAAGCTATTAATACAAAGCAGAATTGATCCATGCTTTCATGTTGCTTACACCGAATTCTGACCCCAGCATCCAAACATTGCAGCATAAACTGAGACTCAATGTTTTTCTTCTATTGTCCAACTTTGTTGACCCTGTACAAATTGTATCCTCAGTTTCCTGTTCTTAGCTGACAAGAGTGGTACCTAGTGTGGTCTTCTGCTGCTGTAGCTCATCAGCTTCACGGTTTGGCACGTGTGTTCAGACATGCTCTTCTGCATATCATGGTTGTAATAAGTGGCTATTTGAGTTACTGTTCCTTTTCTATCAGTTCGAAGTAGTCTGGTTGTTCTCCTCTGGCCTCTGGCATCGACAAGGCATTTTCTCCCAGAGAACTGCTGCTCACTGGATATTTTCTCTTTTTTGGACCTTTCTCTGTAAAACCCTAGAGATGGTTGTGTGGGAAAATCCCAGTAGATCAGCAGTTTCTGAAATACTCAGGCCAGCCTGTCTGGCACCAACAACAATGCCACTTTCAAAGTCACTTAAGCAACATATCTTCCCATTCTGGTGCTCAGTTTGAACTTCAGCCGGTTGTCTTGACCGTGTCTACATGCCTAAATGCACTGAGGTGCTGCCATGTGATTTTGATGATGTCATATTTGCATTAACAATCAATCAGTTGAACAGCGACAATCACACATCTGGTGAGTGTAGTTTAAATACACAGATATGTTTTTCCGCCCACATGCTGCTGATCATATGTGCAGCAAAACACTGATATAGATGTGCGATTCTGGAGACAGAGATCAGATATTTCAGGTCAAATCTGGATCCTGTGCAGCATTTTTAACACAGTCAGACAGCCACAAGCTGGATATCGAGAGAGTCGAGAGCTCTCCGTGTTGAAAGAGGCCTCGTCCTCATCCACCATTCTCCCTCGGTCCTTTCCACACTGCATCTGTTGATTCCCTCTCCTCCTCCTCCTCCTCCTCCTCCTCCCCTCTCCTCCTCTCCTCCCCGTCTCCCTGCTGCCTCATCTTTCACCTCTCTCCTCCTTCTCATCTCTTCATTATTTTATCCCCCCACTGCTCTTCATCCTTTCAGGTTTTCTCTCATCTGTTTTTGTCTTGATATTCTTGGCTTCTGTCTGTCTATGTATGCACACAGCACTGCTAAGCTGCAGAGTTTTGTGTGTATGTGTGCTTATATCTGTGTACGTGTGGGTGGTAGTGGGAGAGGGGCAGCTGGCTTTTTAGCATCCCCTCATAATGTGGTCTCCTTACATATTTACAGACAAGGAAAGAAAATCTAGATGGGTAGTTTCTACCCTGGTCCTGGTTATAATTCTGTGTTTTTGCTGTTGTGTTGCATGCGTGCATGGAAAAAAAGAAAAAAGACTGGCTTCTTACAGGGAGTATCAGGCCTCAGTATTAACTCTGCAGACTTCATCGCGCCCCCTACTGGCACATGAAATAAATAGTCTTTCTACTGACGGCCAAGAGACAGATTCCCTGAAGACAAAAGACTGTAGGCGGGGTTTAGAGACTGGGCCATCTGCGCCGGGGAGCCCACCCCCCACCCCTAATACAGGGCCTTTATTTGCATTATGAAAAAGTGGGTGGGCTTGTGTCGATGGCCATTTCATATCCCACAAAACCAAGAATGCACAGACTCCACAATCTAGAGTGAAAGAATTAACCCCTTTGTTTTGGGCTGGCCTTATTGCAGTTAGAGCCAATGTGTGGAAAAGTACTGAGGTGTTGACCCTCAAAACAGGCCTGAACACCTGATAAATTAGATTAAAAAAAATATATATATATATTATCAGAGTGGCATTGGATCTTCCAACATCTTAAAAGTCTTCTAATACATCTCACAGATTATTGTTTCTCTGAGGAGAACATTGTATTGTGTATCAAAGTGAAAATGCTTCAGGTGCTGAGTTTATGAGAACAAGGTTTTACTTGAGCATTAAGGTGAAACTGCTTGTGTCTGCAATCCAAACCAATCGTCTCTCCTCGAAGTAGAGAAGTAACAATCTATTTGCGTCAGTAATACTGTTGCTCCCCAAAATATGTTGAAATCATTTCACTGTGGAAGTCATCACATGCACATTACTTCATCTGCAGAGCCCCCAGGTGTGTGTGTGTAAAACAATGAGTTGCAGTTTGTTTTCTTGTAACTGCTTTGGCACATTTCTTGCAACAGTTTTGATGTTCTCAGTTCTGAAGGTGCATTTCCCAAAACGCTTTAACTGCAATGCAGCCAAAACAGTGAATCATTTGTGATAATGTTTTCTTTGTGTGTGTGTGTGTGTGTGTGTGTGTGTGTGTGTGTGTGTGTGTGTGTGTGTGTCAATAAAAAAGTAATTTTCACCAAAATGACAAATTTCTTTGGCAATGTGTAAACCAGGGTGTTTAAATGAATAGACTTTGCCAGAATGACACCGGATTCTCCAAGTGAATATTCTGATTTCACGAGCGCGTGGCTTTAGTTTGTGCGTCTATAAAGACAAAGCACACTTACATTTTCATGCATTGTGTGGGGAAATATTTTTCCTTCAGTGTTCACACAATATAATCAACTCCAGTTACAATGACAGAAAAAAAAAAAGCAAACACACAAAATGGGAGAACCAACATGCCTCCTTCAATCATCCTCTGGGCTCTTCTGCATTTTTGACTAAGTAGTGACACATTCTCACTCCTCCTCCTTTTTTATTTTCTCTTAGTTTCTCCTGCTAAATGTTTTTTTCTTCCCCTCTGCAACTCCTCCCTCTTCACAAATGATTGTAACTCCACTTCAGTCAAGCTCACGTTCATGGCTTACACCTGTGGGATCGGGCCATCCTGAGAATTAGATGGATCATCGCGAATACGATGGCACCTGAAAGCTGTAACCTAAGACCCCCAAATAAATAAATACATAAAGCGAAAGGCTGCAACTCACCCCAAACCTCAAATTAGGTTGTCAAAGTTAGAAAAAGAGCACTGTGTGTGTGTGTGGGGGGGGGGGCATTTTGACAATTATGTGACTCACACAGTTTAATCATTGCTATGTTGGAGAATAAAAGCACCATCTTCTCTGCAAGTGGAAACCTGCACATAAATATTTTACTGGAGCTACAGTCTGGTCCTGGAAGAGTGGCAGTGAGAGGCATCGGAACATAGGAAGATGTAGACGAGTGCGGAGGATGCTTGCAGCATACACAGCAGTTCCTCCCAAGGGAGGTCAATGAGAATCTGTGGTCACACTGGGCGGCAGGCTGTGATTCCCAGCAAAACTGTGCTACTACGGCATACTGTTCGCATACAGCATGCTGATGTTTTGTTCCCTAACTACATTTCTGGGTACAGATAGTCCATATGTATTGTGATGTGTTTGTAATAGCTAGTTTAAAGTGCTTGAGCTGAAGCCAACTGGCTTTCTTTTGAGGTTCATGAAGACATTTCAGCTCTTTCACAGCTTTCAGAACTGAAGGCCTCTTCAGTCCCGGGTATTTAACATGGGGGGGGGGTCATTAGGCTTCACATGAGCCAAGGTGTGAAGCAGTCATGTGTTCTCAAAGAGATACCTGTAGCCCTGTTCAGCAGATATAGAACAAGTTGGACAAGACTTTTAGAAAATTAGAAGAATCACCAGTTCTGTTTTCTATGTAAAAGTTTTATCATCAAAATATATTAAAGTACCACTACTAATAAAGTAATAATATAATAATAGTAACTAAAATAAATGTAGTACTTATGAAGAATCATTTACTATTATTATTGGATCATAATTATCGAGTCACTATTTCATCATCATCATCATCAGTTTATGTTCAAAACAAAGGCAAACTCGTGGTGGTGTAGCACTTCATTCCCCTTAGGAAATACCTGCATTAGATATTATTTAAGGGTGTGAAAGGGATTTTAGTGTGTTAGTTGGCAGCTTTCTATGAACTGTGGTGCAGTAAAAATTTAAATTCATAAAAATGAGAAACTCCTCTATTTTTTTTTTTAACCATCACTGTTATGCATGATTTTAAAAAGAGTCAGTTGTAAGTTATCTTAGACTGAAGGATTCTCCCCTCAACTACACTCTCATTGACCTGATCATGCCGTAAGATAAAGACTCTGTTGATCCAGCAAGGTTATCATTACCTGCTTTGCTTACTTTGCCCGCGTATATGTTGAAGTCAAAAGCCACTTGGCAGCGGTGGGATTCGAACCCACGCCCCCGAAGAGACTGGAGCCTTAATCCAGCGCCTTAGACCGCTCGGCCACGCTACCACGTGCTGGTGAAGCGTCAGTAATCGACTATAGCTCACTTTTCTGACACCACTTGAACGCACCGTTGCTTTCGCGCTTTCCGCCTGCTGCGCAGGTGACGACAGGCAGGACGACCTCTGACCTTTGCGCTCATTATTTAGATCACAGAATCAGGTTTAAAACATTATGAAAGTGCCAGAAAACTCAGCAGCACAGGCAGACAGCAGCTGCAGTTCAGAATTCATAACTGAATGTGATTAATAGGAAACAGCAAACCAGTGTGGTTTTTTTTCACACTTACTGCATATTGGAAAACCAAGCACCAACACCCCAGTAGAAAAAGGTGTCACATTTAAAAAAAAACAAACTGGTCCACAAAAAATGGAATGATTGATATATGTGACATAAATTCAGAGACACAGAAAACTGATTTTGAATGACCGTAATTGTTTGCAAAGCCTCCTCTATTGTTCACTGTGGTGCAGCTCCAGCTGCAGATATGACAGACAAACCATGTAAGTATTGTAGTTATAAAATGAGACACAATAGCTAAACACTTTTTTTCATCTTTCTTTCATGCAAGTTTTGTCAGAGTGACAACAGAACATATTTGTATTAATTTTCCTACCCTTTGTCTGTGTATTTATGGAAAGTAGAGCATGTGTAGTGAAATTATGCCTCATTTACCTATGTAAACACAATATTTCCTCTGGAGAGGGGGTGGTATGTGTCCTTGGGTCCTCTCCCCTCCACCCTTGGACTTTGAGGATCCTGCGTAGTATCGTAGCTGTTCCTGCGCTCTCATGGACAGAGACCTCTGATGTTGTTCCTGGAATCTGCTGGAGACACTCTTCCAGTTTTGGGTTCCTGTTGCCAATAGGAACACTCTGGGCTTCCATATCTGCTCCGGCTTTTCCTTCACTCCCTGCTACCTCTCTATTTTCTCATGTTCCTTCTTCCAGATGTCACTGTCTGCTGGGATTCCCACACCTGTCACAGCTGTGCTCTTCTGCTCCTTGTCAACCACCACTGTTATTGGTTGGTTGGTCAGTGGAATTTTACAATAAGTTTTTTAAAAGTCAGTTTTTCAAAATCTTTCCCCCCTCACAATATAAAATCACTGCTTCACTAGTGCTTACAGCCACCAGATCTTCCTCTTTTATTGCTGTCTGTATCGTCGGGGTTCTTACTGAAAGGTTTGTTTATATTATTCTGAACTTTTATTTGAACCTTTTATTCCTACAACATGGCAGAAAATTGTTGGCAGTATTGTTCTCATTCTTGTACGTACTATAGCACATATTTAGATAGATAATGCCTAATTTTAGAAAACAACATAATAAAAAAATAAACTGTGGTAACATAATATTAAAAATGATAATAATAATCAACTGTTTTATCTGTTAGTTAAATATTTTAACTTGCTCAATTTAGGGAAGATTATCTTACAACTACGTTATGCAAACCTGACAGAATGTCAGCAAGTGAGTCATGCAGTAGGAAGTGAATTACAGTAAAGGTTTTGCAGTTATTTGCAGATGCTCACACTCACGCTCATATGGAGGTCTAAATACTGTTTAC
Organism: Pterophyllum scalare; assembly: GCA_024447675.2. Lineage (NCBI taxonomy): Eukaryota > Metazoa > Chordata > Actinopteri > Cichliformes > Cichlidae > Pterophyllum > Pterophyllum scalare. The sequence continues at coordinate 15,041 of JAMQGT020003293.1, forward strand.
TTTTTATTTCTTTAAAAAAGTGTTTTATAGCGATATTTTACAAAATGTTATGAAAAAGTGATCTGAATAGCTGTAATCAGATTACTGCAGCTGCTGTCTGCCTGTGCTGCTGAGTTTTCTGGCACTTTCATAATGTTTTAAACCTGATTCTGTGATCTAAATAATGAGCGCAAAGGTCAGAGGTCGTCCTGCCTGTCGTCACCTGCGCAGCAGGCGGAAAGCGCGAAAGCAACGGTGCGTTCAAGTGGTGTCAGAAAAGTGAGCTATAGTCGATTACTGACGCTTCACCAGCACGTGGTAGCGTGGCCGAGCGGTCTAAGGCGCTGGATTAAGGCTCCAGTCTCTTCGGGGGCGTGGGTTCGAATCCCACCGCTGCCAAGAAAATTTTGAAGTCAACACGTGCGGGTAAAGCAGGTAATGGTTATGTTACACAGGTGAGGTCTCAAAAGAGCCTGTAATTCACGGCGGCATAGTTGAGGAGAGAATCCTTCTAAGACCGTTTTTAAAATGATTTATAGCAGTGATGGTTAAAAAAAAAATACAGGAGTTTCTCATTTTCATGAATTTAAAGTTTTACTGCACCGCAGTTCATAAAAAGCTGCCAACCAGCACACTAAAATCCCTCTCACGCACCAACCAAACCACCACCATCAAATCTAATGCAGGCATTTCCTAAAGGGACTGGAGTGCTACACCACCAGGAGACTGTGTGAGTTTGCCTTTGTTTTGAACAAAAACTGATGATGAAACAATTGTGATCCAATAATAATAAATGATTCTTCATAATTACTACTTTTAATTTATTTACTATTATTATTTTATTACTTTATTATTAGTAGTACTTTAATATATTTTGATGATAAAACTTTTACATAGAAAACAGAACTGGTGATTCTTCTAATTTTCTAAAAGTCTTGTCCAACTTGTTCTATATCTGCTGAACAGGGCTACAGGTATCTCTTTGAGAACACATGACTGCTTCACACCTTGGCTCATGTGAAGCCTAATGACCCCCCCCCCATGTTAAATACCCGGGACTGAAGAGGCCTTCAGTTCTGAAAGCTGTGAAAGAGCTGAAATGTCTTCATGAACCTCAAAAGAAAGCCAGTTGGCTTCAGCTCAAGCACTTTAAACTAGCTATTACAAACACATCACAATACATATGGACTATCTGTACCCAGAAATGTAGTTAGGGAACAAAACATCAGCATGCTGTATGCGAACAGTATGCCGTAGTAGCACAGTTTTGCTGGGAATCACAGCCTGCCGCCCAGTGTGACCACAGATTCTCATTGACCTCCCTTGGGAGGAACTGCTGTGTATGCTGCAAGCATCCTCCGCACTCGTCTACATCTTCCTATGTTCCGATGCCTCTCACTGCCACTCTTCCAGGACCAGACTGTAGCTCCAGTAAAATATTTATGTGCAGGTTTCCACTTGCAGAGAAGATGGTGCTTTTATTCTCCAACATAGCAATGATTAAACTGTGTGAGTCACATAATTGTCAAAATGCCCCCCCCCACACACACACACAGTGCTCTTTTTCTAACTTTGACAACCTAATTTGAGGTTTGGGGTGAGTTGCAGCCTTTCGCTTTATGTATTTATTTATTTGGGGGTCTTAGGTTACAGCTTTCAGGTGCCATCGTATTCGCGATGATCCATCTAATTCTCAGGATGGCCCGATCCCACAGGTGTAAGCCATGAACGTGAGCTTGACTGAAGTGGAGTTACAATCATTTGTGAAGAGGGAGGAGTTGCAGAGGGGAAGAAAAAAACATTTAGCAGGAGAAACTAAGAGAAAATAAAAAAGGAGGAGGAGTGAGAATGTGTCACTACTTAGTCAAAAATGCAGAAGAGCCCAGAGGATGATTGAAGGAGGCATGTTGGTTCTCCCATTTTGTGTGTTTGCTTTTTTTTTTCTGTCATTGTAACTGGAGTTGATTATATTGTGTGAACACTGAAGGAAAAATATTTCCCCACACAATGCATGAAAATGTAAGTGTGCTTTGTCTTTATAGACGCACAAACTAAAGCCACGCGCTCGTGAAATCAGAATATTCACTTGGAGAATCCGGTGTCATTCTGGCAAAGTCTATTCATTTAAACACCCTGGTTTACACATTGCCAAAGAAATTTGTCATTTTGGTGAAAATTACTTTTTTATTGACACACACACACACACACACACACACACACACACACACACACACACACACACACAAAGAAAACATTATCACAAATGATTCACTGTTTTGGCTGCATTGCAGTTAAAGCGTTTTGGGAAATGCACCTTCAGAACTGAGAACATCAAAACTGTTGCAAGAAATGTGCCAAAGCAGTTACAAGAAAACAAACTGCAACTCATTGTTTTACACACACACACCTGGGGGCTCTGCAGATGAAGTAATGTGCATGTGATGACTTCCACAGTGAAATGATTTCAACATATTTTGGGGAGCAACAGTATTACTGACGCAAATAGATTGTTACTTCTCTACTTCGAGGAGAGACGATTGGTTTGGATTGCAGACACAAGCAGTTTCACCTTAATGCTCAAGTAAAACCTTGTTCTCATAAACTCAGCACCTGAAGCATTTTCACTTTGATACACAATACAATGTTCTCCTCAGAGAAACAATAATCTGTGAGATGTATTAGAAGACTTTTAAGATGTTGGAAGATCCAATGCCACTCTGATAATATATATATATATTTTTTTTAATCTAATTTATCAGGTGTTCAGGCCTGTTTTGAGGGTCAACACCTCAGTACTTTTCCACACATTGGCTCTAACTGCAATAAGGCCAGCCCAAAACAAAGGGGTTAATTCTTTCACTCTAGATTGTGGAGTCTGTGCATTCTTGGTTTTGTGGGATATGAAATGGCCATCGACACAAGCCCACCCACTTTTTCATAATGCAAATAAAGGCCCTGTATTAGGGGTGGGGGGTGGGCTCCCCGGCGCAGATGGCCCAGTCTCTAAACCCCGCCTACAGTCTTTTGTCTTCAGGGAATCTGTCTCTTGGCCGTCAGTAGAAAGACTATTTATTTCATGTGCCAGTAGGGGGCGCGATGAAGTCTGCAGAGTTAATACTGAGGCCTGATACTCCCTGTAAGAAGCCAGTCTTTTTTCTTTTTTTCCATGCACGCATGCAACACAACAGCAAAAACACAGAATTATAACCAGGACCAGGGTAGAAACTACCCATCTAGATTTTCTTTCCTTGTCTGTAAATATGTAAGGAGACCACATTATGAGGGGATGCTAAAAAGCCAGCTGCCCCTCTCCCACTACCACCCACACGTACACAGATATAAGCACACATACACACAAAACTCTGCAGCTTAGCAGTGCTGTGTGCATACATAGACAGACAGAAGCCAAGAATATCAAGACAAAAACAGATGAGAGAAAACCTGAAAGGATGAAGAGCAGTGGGGGGATAAAATAATGAAGAGATGAGAAGGAGGAGAGAGGTGAAAGATGAGGCAGCAGGGAGACGGGGAGGAGAGGAGGAGAGGGGAGGAGGAGGAGGAGGAGGAGGAGGAGAGGGAATCAACAGATGCAGTGTGGAAAGGACCGAGGGAGAATGGTGGATGAGGACGAGGCCTCTTTCAACACGGAGAGCTCTCGACTCTCTCGATATCCAGCTTGTGGCTGTCTGACTGTGTTAAAAATGCTGCACAGGATCCAGATTTGACCTGAAATATCTGATCTCTGTCTCCAGAATCGCACATCTATATCAGTGTTTTGCTGCACATATGATCAGCAGCATGTGGGCGGAAAAACATATCTGTGTATTTAAACTACACTCACCAGATGTGTGATTGTCGCTGTTCAACTGATTGATTGTTAATGCAAATATGACATCATCAAAATCACATGGCAGCACCTCAGTGCATTTAGGCATGTAGACACGGTCAAGACAACCGGCTGAAGTTCAAACTGAGCACCAGAATGGGAAGATATGTTGCTTAAGTGACTTTGAAAGTGGCATTGTTGTTGGTGCCAGACAGGCTGGCCTGAGTATTTCAGAAACTGCTGATCTACTGGGATTTTCCCACACAACCATCTCTAGGGTTTTACAGAGAAAGGTCCAAAAAAGAGAAAATATCCAGTGAGCAGCAGTTCTCTGGGAGAAAATGCCTTGTCGATGCCAGAGGCCAGAGGAGAACAACCAGACTACTTCGAACTGATAGAAAAGGAACAGTAACTCAAATAGCCACTTATTACAACCATGATATGCAGAAGAGCATGTCTGAACACACGTGCCAAACCGTGAAGCTGATGAGCTACAGCAGCAGAAGACCACACTAGGTACCACTCTTGTCAGCTAAGAACAGGAAACTGAGGATACAATTTGTACAGGGTCAACAAAGTTGGACAATAGAAGAAAAACATTGAGTCTCAGTTTATGCTGCAATGTTTGGATGCTGGGGTCAGAATTCGGTGTAAGCAACATGAAAGCATGGATCAATTCTGCTTTGTATTAATAGCTTAGGCTGTTGGTGGTGTAATGTGCGTGGGGTATTTTCTTGGCACACTTTGGGCCCCTCAGCACCAACCGAGCACTCTTTAAATGCTGCAGGCTATCAGAGCTTCTTGGATCAGTTCTGAAGGAAAAAGAGGATCCAGCCCACTATTGAGGCGTACCTAATAAAGAGTCCAGTGACTGCGTGTGGATTCAGCACCTCTCAAATTTAAAGAAGTGGGATTTTATTGGATTCTTAATCAACAGAATTTTGATAACCGGTTGTCACATTTCTGTTTCATATAAGAGTAGTAGCAATGACTCTTTAGCTAGGAAAAATGTTTATTACCATATATTAATACTTTTATTTAAAGGTAGACTGATAATTAAGATGTTTTTAGTTGTGGCAGGACCTCAGAATGTTTTGACAACTGTTTGCTAGATTACGTTTTAAGTTTGCTGTGGATACTGACTGTATTTTGTAGAATAAAGGTCCCAAATGGAAGACTCTAGGATACAGAAAGCAAACCTTTATTTGGTTGAAGACGAAGTCCAAAAAGGAACAGACAGAAATCCAAAGTCTTCATGGGAAGCCAGGGAAAAACGAAAAACTCACCTGGGGAGATACACAGATGCTGCGACAAAGACCGAGGGGAGGGACGGGACTATGATCACACACAGGGGACTCATCGGGGCTCAGAAAGAGGACGGGAAGAGACATTGTTCAAACTAATCGAGACAATCTGACAGGAAGTAAAATCCAAAAACCGAGACACGAGAGAAAAGAAGTTACCAAATTAAAACATGAAACAACCCAAAAGACACCCGCTAGACACAGAGACAAGAAAACTCAGACCAGACATGATTCAGAGGAACCCCGGGGAGGCAAGAACAATAGAACCGAGGTGTCAGATTATTACAAAACTGAAGTGACTCATGGGACTGACAGAGCCCAAACAGAAGGTCACAACCTCATACATTACAGCAGCAACAGAAACTATACAGAAAGTGACATACTGTTAGTATTAAACAAGAATCCAGATCTTAAAAACACAGCCAATCCCAGGGCCCACGACATAAAGAGCATAATGCGACTCAGTGTGGCTGCAGCTGTTACTGGGTAAACTTCAGGGGGATTTTAGTCGGAAAAAGTAAATATTAGCCAAAGAGTGAGGGAACCTAAAAGTTTCCCTGAGGCTCTTCTACTTAAAAGAGTATATGAACGGTAGCCGTAATCTCTGAAATACGCCACCATTATTAAATCGTATGAGCTGTCTAATAGTCATAAAATGCCCCCAGTGCTTTTTCTAATTTTGACAACTGAATTTAAGGGTTTGGGTGAATTGCAGCCTTTTGCAGAGTCTGGATTTTGGCCCTAGGCTACAGTTACTGCTATTACTGGATGAGCTGCTCTTCAGTTAAGCTAATATTAACCAAGGAGGTTAAATCCATTTTTTTCCCACCTCAACAACGCTTTCGACTTTAAGAAAGGCGTCTCAGAAACTGAAGATTGTATTCTTATGCAGATCTCCAGAATAGGGATCCCGACTATCTTTGGTAACTAGCCTTGACCAGCATTAGACTGGAGTTTACATCAGTGTAAATGTGCTCTGAACATGGCATTTCTGTCATTAACGGCTTCCAGTCTTCCATTTAAGGATTATGGAGGCCACTGTGCTCTTAGGAACCTTGAGTGCTGCAGAAATTATTTTGTACCCTTGGCCAGATCTGTGCCTCGCCACAATTCTGTCTCTGAGCTCCTTGGGCAGTTCCTTCAACCTCATGATTCTCATTTGCTCTGACATGCACTGTGAGCTGTGAGGTCTTATATAGACAGGTGTGTGCCTTTCCTAATCAAGTCCGATCAGTTTAATTAAACACAGCTGGACTCCAATGAAGGCGTAGAACCATCTCAAGGAGGATCAGAAGAAATGGACAGCATGGGAGTTAAATATGAGTGTCACAGCAAAGGATCTGAATACTTATGACCATGTGATATTTCAGTTTTTCTTTTTTTAATAAATTTGCAAAAATTTCTACATTTCTGTTTTTTTCTGTCAAGATGGGGTGCTGAGTGTACATTAACGAGAAATAAAATGAACTTTTTTGATTTTAGCAAATGGCTGCAATGAAACAAAGAGTGAAAAATTTAAAGGGGTCTGAATACTTTCCATACCCACTTTACCCTAACACGTCCCCTGAATGTCACAGGTACAAAACTCACACAGGATCAATCATTCATACCCCTGATACACTTTGATCTTGATGATGCAAAAAAAAAAAAATATATATATGTATTGCTGTGTTGGGATATGTTTGATGAGTCAAAAATAAACAACTGAAAAAACAATTTAAAAAAAAAGAATAAGCGTACTCTAAAACCAGAAAATGCTTTGTGTGTTCTTTAGTCTATCTTGTTGTATTAGAGTTATATTGAGGCCTGGAACCTTCTTGGGGGTTTTCAGCACTACATGCTGAGTGCACAGCCTCAGGAAATTAACACCTGATCTGTGAGTAGAGAGTGCTTTAGAGGGAAAAAAAGAAAAAAGGTGCTTCTTTAAGATGCGGCCTTGAGACAAGGCTGCATATCTCGCATATCTATTATGCAAGAGTTCCTAATTTTTTTTGTGCACATGATGACATTGCAGATATATAGCAGGTCGACAGCAGACAAAGCCCTCCAGTGATGTTATTGTCCTTTTGAATGTTTACTCAGCTTGAATTTCCATACCATGATCCATTTCTGTCGCAAACCGATGAGGCCTTATCACGTTTCACTGTGGCACAAAATGAGCATTACGGCACAAACATTCAGTGGTCCTCCAATATGACAACAGCTACAACCTCAGTAGGAAGAATCCTTTCTATCACATCTGAGCCTACACCTTGCATCTCTTGGAGATAAGAGAGACTCGGGGGATTCAAAGGAGGATGCAGGGACAGGAGTCGGGGGAGGAGGGAGAGATGCGTGCGAAGATGTGGGGAGAAACAGGGAAGTGCAAGGAGACACGCTTTCCTCGATGGAAGTGGGAAGAGCAGATAGACTGACAGATAGACAGGCAAGAAGAAGGAATGAGACAAGTGCAGAGCTGGGGGGAGGGGGGAGATAGAGGTGGAAACAAGAGTGAGCTAAAAAAGAGAGTAGGAGGTACACTCAGGAGTAGGAGGTACACTCAGCTCTGAAAGATCGAAGAGAAACCAAGTGAGTGTGGGGGGGGGGCTGACAAGTGGTAAGGAGGACAGGGGATGAGGAGAGGGAAGGGCAGAGAGAAAAGGGGGAGGATGGGTAAAGAGACACAAGCTGAGGGGGAGAAATATAGCAGTTGTTCATTAGTGAGGATGTGTTAGGGACTGGAGGACTGAGCAAGGGGAGAGACAGGAGTGGAGGGGTGAGTTATGGACATTGACTAATGAGAGGAGGAGAGCAAAGGAGGAAAGGGAGACACCAGGGGAGAGGAAAGGAGGGTAGAGGAGGTGGAAAGGGTGTAAATGAGACTGGTGAGGGAGGGAGGAAGAGAAACAGGGGAGGATGGGTGAGGGGGGGGGGTTGGAAGTGAGCGAAGTCGAAACTGATGGGGGAGGGGAAGAATTTGCACGTACGCACGCACGCACACACACACACACAAACACACAGTTGAAACTGCAAGCGACATGAGAGGGAGACACAGGGGAGAGGAAGAGGAGAATGAAGAGGGTAAGGAGGAGGATGAAGAGAAGGAAGGAGGGGAAGGGAGAAAGACACAGGAAAGGAGTCATTACAGGAGGGAAAGGGAGTGAGCAGAAGAGGGGAGGAAATGGAAAGAGCGAATGGGGAGAGGCAGGGAGAGGAAGAAGGGAGTAGGGAGGAGGAGGAGGAAAAAATAGGCAAGAGGGGGCACAGAGAGAAGACAAGGGATGAGGGGGAGGAGGAGCAGAATTAGGGCAGATATTTAGGAGATGGAAGGAAGGTGGAGAGGCAAGAAGGAAGGAAGGAAAAGAGGGTGAAGTACTGGAGAAGAAACAGGAGCAAACACAAGGAAATAAAAAGAGCAGTAGTGAGGAGACAAGGTGGGAAGTGAGAGGATGAAGGGAAGGAGGTGGAAAGGAGGAGGAAGTGGTGATGCCACAGAGAGAGAAGAGAGAAGGAGCTGGAGGAGTTTGTGACAGGCTGTTACATGTCAGCAGCCGGCACTTGTGACGGGAGCAGCGGCTCCTGCGAGTATGTTACTGTGAAGGTTAGTGGGTTTATTCCCAGCATCAGGTGACTGAAACATCCCCGAGTCTGCACACACACACACACACACACACACACACACACACACACTCATCCACCTGTGAACTCAAACACGCACAGGCTCGTGCACACAAACACATCTAGGCTGCAACTCACTGAACTGTTCTGTTTCAAAAATATAATGAATAAAAGAAACGAGCACGCTGAGGGTATATTCATCTGAGTCACTGTCAGTTACACACAAAGTAATGCACGCGCCTGAAGACACGTTCACATTCTCACGTACTCGCGCCCACGCACGCGGATGTGCACGCACACTCGTTTCGATTGTGCTCCGCTCTCCTGCCCTTTTCTCCACCGAGCAAGTCTGGACAGCCTGCCTCAGCACGGAGATGCACCGAATCCCTCCGCCGACACACTGGCAAGTAGTGCCTAATTTATGGGATTTTGATAGCGGATTAAGACTCAGTAACACCTATTGTTTTACAAATTGAAATGCCTCCGCGTTTCCCCTCTACTCAAAGGACATTACCCGTGTAATAACCATGACGTGACTTAACAGGTAGGCATATTTAAAAACAGGCAGTTTTTTTTTTTTGGACAAAGATTTTAAGTATGTTGTACTGTCACAAACACTCTTAAAAGTCAAATCACACGCGAAGCACATAAAATAAATTTCAAAAATCAAGAGTACGATAAACTTAATAGTTGAAGGACTACTTTTTGTCAATCCAAACGGTTGCTTTGCTTGGGAGAGGCGAACGCATCCGAGCGGATGTCCACCTCACTTTTCTGCGGGTGTTGTCCGTCCCCCGGCGCGCACGCACACACTCACGGTGTCCCTGAGTCCGTGCGGTGCTCCTCATTGTAGTGTGACCGTGCTCATCAATTAGGCGAGAGTTAAGCCTTTTTACACACACTAATTGCCTTTGAACGCTTCGGAGAGGATTTCAAGCTGCGGCCAGAGGCTCGGAGAAGTTTTGAGTTCGGGAAAGCGGAGAGAAAGGAAGCACAGGTACAGTGGGACTATTATCTCCACTTCTAACTACTGGCGTTACTAATGTAACGCGAGGGTACTAGCCGCAAGCTAACTGGCTAACGTTAGCATCCCGGCGACCAAATGGGTTAGACTTAATTTGCACTTTGGTGATGAGGGGGAAATGTCGTCTGTTTTTATTATTATTGTTATTATCATTCAACCCTCGGGAATGACTCGGACCGTGCTCATTGCCACTGTTTTTTGGTTTAGGGTCCCCTAAACAAATGGGCAAGTTGGATAATTATGATTCAAAGAGCGAGTTTTTACTCCGGGGCAGCAGCTGCAGACAGTAGCTGGTAGTAACGACAGCGTAAGCGTGGGGAAAACAAAAGGACTTCAAAGTGAGACACACAGCATACAGATGACTGCACAAGAAAGATGTTACAAATATTGAATCTAAGTTTGTAAACGTAACTCAGATTTGGAAAAAGCACCCGTGTGGATCCGTGTGTGTGTATATGTATGTATATGTATGTGTATATAATGTGCAAACTACTCAGTCCACACATTACAGCATATTACAGGTCACCCTGTGCTCACTCCTGCTATCCATGAGCACATGACTAGTCACTGTAGTAGTAGTAGTAGTAGTAGTAGTACTATTTTTTTAATCACTGTTTACAAGTATGAGTCAAAAAATCTTGGAAAGTAGAAGTTCATCATCAGTCTTCCCAATTAAAAATTTAGAGTGAAACGAATAGATTTTAGTCACATTACTTAAAACTAAAACGATTCAGTTGTTTGTGATATTGTTTGCCCCACTGCAAAGCGTGTCAGATGTCCGAATATTGTGCTTAAAGTGAGGAAAAGTTGTAAAAATCTGACCGTATGCTGGACAGAGGATGTGGATAAAGAGAAGCTGCATATAAGCGTCTGGTGGCTGGGTCACATTTATTACCACGAGTAGACCCTACTTGTCTGGGTTATCAGCTGATGTAGTGTAGTTGTAGCTCTCTTTCTCGAAACGGTTGATTAATCTGCCAGTGATCGAGGCTACTGTGATCGAGGCTACCCCCCAACACACACACACATACACATACACACACACACCACGAAACTCCCTGAAAGCGAAGCGGGGCGGGCTCCACGCAGCCCGTCCTCCTGTGTATATGTAGCCTCAGCGATTTCCCAAACATCAGTGGATCGCACAACGACGAAGAGATCTGTGTGAGTCGGTGATATTTCCAGTGAAATTGGACGCGAGGGGGAGGGCAGCTGTTGTAGTTTCGGAGGCCACCGAGACCAGCGATAGACAAAGACCACCAGAGAGCCTCAGACAATTGCATTGTGTGCTCGGAGTTTGGTGTATATGATTATAATTTCGAGGATTGTAACTGGTCCAGTTCATTGTGTGGTGGTGTTGGGTGTGTGTGTGTGTGTGTGCGCGGGGGGGGGGGTAAAGTACCACATCCGTCACATAACTTCGTGTCCCTGCATTTGTTCTGGCCGCGGTCTCAAGTTGAGGACTGAAGATCGAAGTTGCTGATGGGATGGTGAAAGAAAGCATGTGGCTCTAACGTGCATTTATACTGTGATCGGTGCCTGATGTAGTTTGATTATTGTTATGGGGGCCTTATGCATTCGTAAGTGAGGAGAAACGAGTTTTGATAAACTCCTTTCTGCTGTGTCCTGAGCTGACCCTAGTCTTTTGTGCTACTGGTGAGATTCATTGGACCAGAGATGCAGATGGGGAAAGAGAAGAAGAAAACCAGGTTTGGTCATGTAATTGTACAGCACTGGCTTTGGCTCACACTTCTTCTCCTGCAGGAGGGTCTTATTTATTCTATATTTATTTTTGGATGCCTTATCTCATCTGTGGTTAAATTCTTTGCTTACTCATGTTTCTGGAGATCCCTGTTGGACAGGTTTTACAGCATAGCTTTACTGTCGGAGGGGCTCTCTTTGCTCATGTGATGAACCTCTGCATCACCTTTCTGCAAGGATGCACCAGTAGATGGGTGGCATACTGGTATTATCAGATACTGGCCTTGTTGACTTATCATTATACTGGAAAATAAAATGTACACAATGGCTAAAATTTATTTGTGTTAAATAATTTTTTAAATGTATATTTATTTGCTACCCTGCAGCAAAAGGGTGATAAATTTAAATTAAAACAAGCAAAAATAAAACAACAAAATATCAGTATCAGCTATCAGCTTTACTGCTGCTAAACAAATGAGACCTTTTGGACCAATAATGATACTGAAATTTTGGTTCAGTTGCAACCTTTCAGTCTTTTCCTGATACACAAAAAATTGGTTTGTTGGTTTTATTAGATTCTGGAACTTAGAAGCTACTTACAGCTGCTCCCTTGTCACAAGGAGTCGCGGCAGCAGGTAGCTCTGCATGTTTGATTTGGCAGTTTTACACCTGATGACCTGTCTGACGCCACCCCAAAGGGGATTTGTAAATGGCTCTAAAAATGCAATTTGTAATTTTTGCTCAAAAATTTAACATAAAGCAGTTGCAGTGAGATGTAATGAGGTGAGATTACAGTTTGTGTTCTTTGTTGAAGGGGACTTTGCTCCTGTTGATTGAGTCTGGATGTGCTCTTGATTTGAAGTTGAAACCTGAGCTAAAAGTCTTGGATTTAGTCAGTGATATGTTTTGGCCAGTAAAGGATCTCTGTGCCATTAGATCCCGCTAAAGTTTTAACAGGGAGTTTTGATTAGAGAGATGCTTAGAGACAGGACCGAGAGTTGTTGAATGAGTTCTTGTACAGAAAAAACTGGTTTGGGGAAAGGATCAGCTCAAGGGAGATAATGGGATTTACTCCAAGGTAGCAGCATAAGGGCCTGTTTTACTTTACAAGCATGAGTTGGTTTTTATAGGGTTTCAAGTGAAAACAAATAGCAGCCAATACGCTCATAAAACAAGGCATAACTCAAAGTTTAATGGGAGATTTTATCGCTTAAGGCAGAAATGTTGATGAATGGTAGAGATTTAAGTAGAGACATACTTATACGTGTGTGTGTGTGTCCATCCAGTCATGCCCTCAGTGATGGAGCGCTCGGGGGCCGGGGTCCTGTCCAGGAGCAGAGCCAAAACTGTAACCAATGGGAACAGCCAGCCACACTCTGAGGAAGAGAGCAGCGATGAAGAGCACGCTCACGGTACATACGTCTCCTTATAGTCTTTGATATATCATGATCTCAGACTGTGGTGTTCTAACATGAAGCATAACAAAGTGTACCTACATTTGATACTCCCAGACTCCCATTTTCCTGCCAGCTGTTGGTGTTGCATTCGTTTTATTGCTGCAGTGTGTTCTGTCATCCCCTCTACTCCCGCTGTCTTTATTCTTGTCCTTTGCCCACATACGTGTCTCCTTCCTCCATTCCCTACTTCACCCACTGACTTCCTGTTGATCTTTGAGTCCATTTTAAGATGAGAAATGGCAGTTTTACAGGAGTAAATATCCTGTTACCTTTTTTCCCTCCTCTTTTCCTTCTATCAAGCATCCTTCTTCTTTGTCATTCTCTTTCTGGCTCCATTCATTTCATCCATCTGCTTGTGTTTCTATATTATCCCCTTCTCCTCCCTTCCTGTCCTCTGTCCCAGAGGAACCTGTAATCTGTCTCTTCCTCCTTCTGGTCTGCTTCCCTGCGTTTCTCATAGTCTCTCTTCCCTCCTTGCTTTCCACACTCACCATCTTTCTTGACTCCTGCTAGCTTTACCACAGCACTAATTACCTAATGTCTGCTATCCATTGTTGCTCTAACCTCTCTTCTTTGGACCGTCTGTGTAGGTTTCTCTCAGTTAGTGGTGAATGATATGAAAATATTATCACAATAAATAGCATTTCTGGATTTTAATACTTATCTGGATTGGCTTATCATATTTATTTTTAGCAATAAGCAATGGAAGTTGTACATACATCCATTTTTCTAAACTTTTATTTATTTTTTATTTTTTACTGTTTTTAAAAGTTGGGAAAATAGAAAAAAAGCCTGTTTTGTTCTAATGTGTGATTGGAAAATTTACAGCTGAGCTTACATCTTGTGTTTTGCGGACAGACTATATTTTAAAGATGGACATAACTAATGTGTCTGAAAAGTGAAGCAAATATAAAATGCCTGCATGCATTCTTCATGTTGCAATAAGACACCCGGTTGTGTGGAAGTTTATGGGAAAGCAATACATACAATCCCTGATTTCCTAATGCGTTCCTAATTAGTTTATGATTACAGACTCTAATTTTAAGTCTCTGTGAATACAACATGATAAAAAATTGTCTGCTGGCCCTTGGCTAGATCCCTCTGAAAAAATGATTCTTTTTTTCCTGATAAATATAGAATATATAAGTCACTTTGGTAACGTGTTATTGCAGCTTCTACCTGTGACAGGAGTGTTCTTTCTCACTCAAAAATGAATTGATATCATTCATGAGAGATATGTTTGACAGATTATAGGCCAAAAGGCCATTTACACCAGTTTAAATACAGAAAATCAGTTTTATTTTTTATTTTTTTTGGCAAATATAAAAAAAATTACCTTTAGCCACGACACTGGTAAAAAGGCAAAGATGCTGCAGGTGCAGCTGCAGGTGAGATGGAGCGTCATCAGGGTCAAACAGCAACATGTCCTTTTCAATAGCGGCAAAATCCCAAAAACAGCCTTTGAACTCACCAGCACTAACTGCTGCATACCACTTCGTTTGCACATCCGTACTGACAACCATGACCTCTCCATCCACAGACGAAAATGGGTGGATGTTTGTAGTGTATTGTATTTTATTATCAATTTAGATTTTAACTTCTATTGAGATGCCTGTCATGAATTGTAGAACAATGAGCATCGTTCATAATGCGTCACACTTTTAAGTTGCAATTTATTCATTTTTTGGATGTTATTTTCTCATATTTCAGTGATGCATAAACATCGTTTGCAGTAACGTGTTTTCTTATATTTAACATCAGTTGATTTTAAGTTTTTTTTTTCTTTCTACTTAGTTGTTTGAAGTATAATGGGAGGTGTTCGTAATGTACAATGCACGGTGCCGCACAGTTAAGCAGGATTTAAAGTGCGATTCATTATTGAAGAACGTGATTAATGGTTTCAAATGCCTTTGTTTAGACGGTTTTTGACATTGTAAATTAAACAGTCCTAAAATGGAACTTGATATCTGAGTGTTTCTTAGTTTTAGATTAGTCGGTTAGTCTATTTTTTTCCCTCTTTTTTAGTCAGCTAACAAATTAGTCACCAGGAATAAGCCTAGTCAGAAGGTTGGTTGTTGGTGTCAAAGTGTCCTTGTGCTAGATAAGGATGCCTTCATCTGTGTCTGTGTGTGCGTGTGTGTGTGAGAGATCAAGTTACAGAAGCTGGAATATAGTACCAAAATGAATTTGTACATGGGATTAAACATGGTGAGTGATTATCTATATAAATAAGTCCATTTACCATTTCAAAATACTAAGATAATGAGGGCCAAGAAGCCCAAGTCAAGGCTTCACAAACCAGTGGTTGACATCATGGTGGCTATGTCCCATCTTTTATGTACAGGGCTTAAAGTAGCAGTCTTACAGATGGAAGGTAAAGTCAATCCCTGTATGAAACTGACATTATGATTATTTTAGTATTTGTATTTTTCTCTACCTAGCTCATGTCTTTATTTAGTTGTGCAACTTCTTGGAACATTTTCTGCCTTGTTACAGGAACACTTGTGCCCTGCGTTACATATCTCGAGGAAATATAAACTCCTGTATGTTTGTGTCTCTCTACAGACAGTATGATCAGAGTGGGAGGAGACTACCAGGCTCAGATTCCAGAGTTCAAACCAGGTAAGCTGGGAGGGAGAAAAGCATAAGAAAAAGGGAGATGGCAGAAGGCATTAAACTGATGTTAAAAAGAAAGGATTCACCTCTGTGTCTTCTGTTGGGAGGAGACATAGAGGTGAGGAGAAATGTGGAGGAGACTGAAATAGAGGAAGGGGGTGAATGCAGATTAGTAGAGGAGTGAAGGTCAAATGACTGATGTTAGCGTAGGAAAAACAGGAAAATGCAAAGAAGAGAAGGCTAGAGGGGAAAACGAGGAGCCATTACTGTCTTTGTCCAGTAACGCAGACCTTAGAGTTAAGCTTGTTTTTCGGTTTTATTTTACTTTTTTTTTTTTGAAGGCAAAGTCAGGCAGAATAAAAAGGTTCAGAGATAATTAAAGTGTGCTCAATGAAAGACCCCTGATACTTTTAGTAGATGAAAAATGCCTTGATGCTGATAAAACAGTCGTCATAACCTCCATGGAGAAAAGGCAACATGCTCATACAACAGATTGCACCAAAGAAGGGGACAAGCAGGCAAACAGGCATCATGTTTTATTGAGTGCACAAATGTTGACTTCCCAGAAGAGTTCAGCTGATGAAGAGGGAGCTCTAGACAGATGGAAACATGCAAGGATAGGTGGATTGGAAAAGAGAGATGATAGTTCATAAGTGGTAGCGAGGAGGGACATAAAAATGATGTGAACAAGGAAAAGAGGAATTCAAATATACGTATAACCTCAAAATGAAATGTGGATGTAAGTGTTCACTTTGTGCTTCTTGTTTCCATTTGCAGACAGCTCCAGCCCGCTACAGTGAGAAGGACCAGAGGAGCATGTTGGTCTGGTGTCCCAACACTCAGCTCTCTGATGCAATGTGTAAGCTCCACACACACCTGCCTTCTCTTGTGTTTATGGGTGCAGGCTAAGAAATTTGACCTTCGGTTTAATGGCTATATGCTGAATGGAGGATGGCAATTAAAACTCTCCACTGTCTCGTCCTGTGCACTTATGTTCTTTCACTCTCCTGTCCTTTTCCTCTACATCTCTCACATATTTTTCTGTTCTTATGTAACCCATTCTCCTTCACTGACGCTACACTACTGTGTTTTTTTTTTCCACCCTTTTTTTTCTGGGTGTTTATTTCCTCTCTGGTGACCATTATTTTGTCTTCTTCCAGTGGACGAGTATATCCTCATGGCTAAAGAGAAACATGGATACAACATGGAGCAGGTACTGCCAGTGCATTAGAAACACAAGCTCAAATGTTTAGATGTCTTTCCCCCTGCTTATTTGAAATTCCCATCTGTCCCTGGTTTCCTGACTTCGTCTCCATCAGGCTCTGGGCATGTTATTATGGCACAAACATGACGTGGAGCGCTCACTGGCTGACCTGGCCAACTTCACCCCCTTCCCAGATGAGTGGACGGTCGAGGATAAAGTGCTCTTTGAGCAGGCCTTCAGCTTCCATGGCAAGAGCTTCCACCGCATCCAGCAGATGGTGCGTGACTGAGACACATACACACACACACACCACCCTAAAGAGTATTTAATACACACACACACACACACACAAAAAAAAAATCTGTGTTTTTTTTTCTTGTTTATAGCTTCCAGATAAGCTGATCTCCAGCCTAGTAAAGTACTACTACAGCTGGAAGAAGACCAGGACCAGGACCTCTGTCATGGACCGACAGGCCAGGCGGTTGATCAACAAGAGAGAGAAAGATGACAGGTTTGAGATGCTTTCACTGAGCATGAAGAGGGGGAGCAGGATGGATAGAGAGATGGAGGAACAAATCATTATGTTCTGAGAACTGCTCAGCTGAGATCTGACATTTAGAGAACTTCTGTGTTAAATGACACTCGATGAGCGTGGCATCCTGGGAAACAAGTCTCATGAATATAAATAAGACGGATTGATATTATTTCTTGTCATTTCAGCTGACATTTTAGAGCATTTCAGACATGTTTGATGAAATTTAAACAATAGGATGGGCACACATTTTAAGCATGGGTATGCTTTGTTTAATTTCTTTTTTTGTGTCTTGCAGTAATGATGAGATTGAGGAAGGAGACCCAGGTAGTGACAGTGATTTTGAGATTGATGCCAAAAAGGAGGTGAGAAGTAGTTCAAGAGAAAAAAACAAGTGTCTTTGTTTTGTTGGTTATAACTTGTTAGGGGAGAGCTGCATTACCTTGACACTTGAATGATATTGGTTATTTAATGTCCACACAGGCGGCGAAACAGAACTTGAGCAGCACCAGCTCTGACAAAGCCACCCCCAGCCGCTCTGGTCCTGTGAAGAAGGAGAACATTGGCGCTCAGTACAGACACCACCCGCTCCGAGCCCGTCGCAGGCCACCCAAAGGCATGCACTTGGAGCAGGCAGACATCATGTCTCTATCAGCCTCCCATGATGCTGGAGTTCTAACCAATCGCCAGCTGGACACACAGCTGGTTTCACTCAAGAGACAGGTACCAGGGTTTTTAGTATCATCTTTGCTCAGATCTTTGTCATCAGATTATAGATAAAGGGGAGTGAATGCACATGAATGTTCAGCAAGCAGGTTTCAACAGCAAAAACTACTACTCTGTGCTACCAGATGAAAAATAACCCTGGCTCATTGTCCCTTCCCTTTCTTCCCTCCTGTCTTTATTAGGTTCAGTCTATCAAGCAGAACAACAGCAGTTTGAAGCAGAGCCTGGCTGAAGGTGTTGATACCTTGAGACCTATAGAGGTAAGTCTTTACACTCCTTTCTCTCTGCAGGGTTTGTACGGAAATCTTTGAAAATGTTTGGATTTTAATATTGTCTTTTCAAGGTTTGAAAAGTGCTTGAATTTTGGATATAGTACTTGAAACTGCTTGAAATTGTAGCCATTTTATTTTTAATTAAAAAAACATCCGATTGACTAGTTTGCTCATGAGACTGAGAAAAAAAATGAGTCAAAGTCTAAAATGAAAATTTCTCCAGCTGGGCCTGGCCTGCACATCAGCGTGTGACCCCGTTCCTGCCCCGAAGACAGAGAGTTGCCATTTTTATGAGTGTTGGCTGGAAAATTTCAAATTCCAATTATGAATAAGAAGAGTTTGGAATTATATTTAGGTCAAAAGTCCCACGCAGGAAAACATAATCGGCACAAATAATGTCATTTTGGGTGCGCGGGTATTCATTTCTCGCGAGTAATTCAGCAACTCATGTGCGTAGAACATGGTGCACACGAGTGTGCTGAGCTGAATTCTACCATAGACATATGTATATGTATATGTGTATATGTGTCTATGAATTCTACGCCCATTAAGAAACTGACTTTTCATCATTTGGGTGGAGCCTATGGAGCCTAATGTGATTGGTTACTTTGATGAATAGTTCAAGTTACGGCATTACACCGAGTTAGACCGAGCTGTTTTAAACCGGATTTGCTCACAATCTGGAGAATAAAGTTTCCCGAATTAACTATCCGTAGTTATTGTTTGACTTATGGCATAATACCATCTTTTTAATGTGATTTAAAAATGTGAAATAATTTTGAGTATGTATGTATTTGTATAAATATGTATCCCAGTGTTAATGTGCTGGAAAATCTTGAAAATGGACCTTCAAAGTGCTTGAATTTTACCCTGGAAAAGGTGTATGAACGCTGTCTCCGTATTTTCCCTCTATATCCCTTATTACCACCTGTATTCTGCCCTGTATTCTCCTTCCCTGATCTTTGCAGTTTGTTCCTCTCCACTCATTTGTTCACGCTGCCCTTCCTCAACCCTGTCCAGATAGTATTTCACAACTCGTGGGACTGACTGTAGTCTTAACCTGCTCATTGCGCTCCTTCTGACATCTTCATCCCTCTCCCCCCTTGTTTCTTACCACCCACCTCACTCTGAGTCTAATCTCCCTTTCTCTCGATTCTAGCCTGCCCCCAAGATGAACTCTCGTTGGACCACAGAAGAGCAGCTCCTGGCTGTGCAGGGTGAGTAAAGTCTGTAGCTTCTTCCTCCTCCCCCCTCCTAGAGACTCACCTCTTGTTGCCAGCTCTCCCCTTCCTACCTCCCATTCACATTCAGATGTCTATTAGACATTCATATTTATATTCTCCACACATCTCTTGTTACTGTATAAGCTCCACAATTATTTCTCCAGAAGCTACTGTTGGATATTTTGCTGTTGCTTGGAAATTTGCGAAGGGTTAGATTGTAATGTTTAGAAAATGAGCCCCATCCCAGCAACCTTAATGGTGTTTTGACTGGAGGCGGCAGGGAATTAATTTTGTTCCTATTTCTTATTTATTACCTGGAAAAAAAGTCGAAAGAGAGAGAGAAACTGAGAAAAAGCGAGGCAAACAGAACTAGTGTGATTCAGTGAGTTATAAAACAAATGCAGAAATCAGTATGAGCACAAATATGTCCTTTAATGCAAAAACCTACAACAAAAATGGTTTGAACATGTAGCCCTCTGCTTAGGTTTAGCTACAGTGATTGAGTGGAGCTGGATTTTATTTTTATGTCTAAAGGTTTTATAGAATAGACAGATTTTTAGCAGCCCCCCGCTGAGAGTCTAGCCCAGCCAAAAGGAAAATAATCAGCTGCTGAAAGACAGGAATTGAGAATTTGACTAAAGATTTAATTTGAATAATAACTTAAAGTCTCTGAATGCATTTGATAACAAACAGCTATTGAACAAGCAGAACATAAACCTAAATACATCTTTCACTTGGAGTCCTCTCTCCTCCACAGCTGCTAACACACATTTCTGTACCACATGCTCAACAACTTCCACTGTATTTTCTATAACTAGTTTTGTTAAGTTTTGTTTTGTAAATGGTCAGAAATCTTGGATATGTCCTAAGGTAAGACTCACACTGCTGTATTTACTTAACCACCCCAAACCCCATTCTAAGCCAGTGGAAACCCATAGACTGTATATAAAAGATGGTCATAGCCACTGTGACGTCACCCATTGGTTAGCAAAGTCCCATTGTGAAGCCTCTGAGTGTTTTTATCCTTGTCTTAGTTTTCTGAAATGAGTTGAGTGCGAGGTGGCTCTGACTATGAAACTGAGTGATACACTTATTAGTCGTAAGTTGTTGGTCAGTGAGCGTACTCTGGTTTATCCTTTTTTTTTTTTTTTAAACATATTGGACTTCATATTTTATTTAGTATGACCTGAAATGTGTTTGACTGCATAAACTGATCAGGAAAGTGTTTACTGAGGTCAAAGAGCAATGGAGCAGGGAGGGCTGTTTTCCAAGAGACCTCTATAAGGTCTAATACCTTCTTGCCACTAGAAGACTCCCCCTGCTGGCCATTGGGCATGGACTTTACTTTTCACTCAGAAGCTACCGCCATTGTTTATATACAGTCTAGAGGTAAAAACCCTGTGTTTTCCGTGTTTCAATCATATGGTGCAGCTACCGCAATTTAGACTCCAGCTGCACTGAAGGGTGACGTAAACCTGCTCCTGCTCCACCACGCTCAACAAAGAATCACTCGGTTGGACTGAATACAGAGGACTGTACACAAAGGCATTCTTTCTTTGTCGTCTATATTTGGGGAAATTGTAAATGATTCCTATGCAGTGACAGTAACTAAGGTTGAACTTAAAGAAATAATACTAAATTTTAAATATTAGGCCAGTGTGCATTACCTTCAGCTTCTGATAGGGGGCATGAGCGGGGGGGGGAAATAAGAATTAGTTGGAAAAGATTGCAGCAGCATATCAACTGCAAAAGTAAAAGGTAAAATTAGCAGCTGCAGCCTGTGTGCCTCTGAGCAATACTTGTACCTCCTATCTAGTGCAGCTGCTCCAAGGGGGGGGGACCCTGAAAGTGTGCAGTGAAGCAGGTCTGGCCTGGAAAAGAGCAGGTGTACTCAGCCAGCTGAGCTCAGATGGAGGTTAACAGTAAACATGCTCACCTCTTCCTGTCCCTCCTCTCACATGCTCTGCCTCACAGCTCTCGCAGAGAGGGAAGGAGAGGGGAAGCTGGCTGATTTTCGTTGCTTGTGATTGCAGTAAATTGATGGAAGGGCATTAACCCAACATCTCTTTTCCAGCTATCCGTCGTTACGGTAAAGACTTCACCGCCATCGCTGAAGTGATTGGGACCAAGACACCGGCTCAGGTGAGCTTTCTCTTTCTCACATATTGAAAATGTGTGAAGAGCACCCCATCTCTTATTCTGACCTCATCCATCAGTGTACTTGAGTGAGCTGCCTATCAGCTTTTCATCTTTTTTCCATTTTCCCCTATAGGATCACTATAATCTCCATTATCCCTGCTTTCATTTGTCTTCTGCCCTCCAATGTCCGCCGCCTCTGTGTCCTTGAGAGCAGCACCACTTTGTCCTCATTCTCTTCTTTTCTAACTCTCCATCTCTTCCCGCCTTGCTCAGGTGAGCTCGTTCTTTGTGAGCTACCGGCGTCGCTTCAACCTGGACGAGGTGCTGAGGGAGTGGGCAGCAGAGCAGGTGGCCACCAGCCGAGACCAGAGAGACCTGAGGAGGAGTGGCGAGGAGATGGCAGCAGCTGCAGATGGAGGCGCATTAGAGGAGGAGGTGAGGCCAGAGAGGATACACAAGACCCTGAATACCCAGAGAGTGCCTGTAAGAGTTTCTGGTTTTGTTGTCACGTGAAATCGGTTCATAAGAGAAGTATTATGACAGTGAAACAAAATATTGTATTTCATCTGAAGCAGTCGGTGTGTCAGCAGGTTGAAATGGCATGTTTCAACTGCAGACTAAACTGAAACCTTCCACTTTGAAACAAACTCATTTGTAAATAACTGACTCTGTAAACCCCTGGATATCAGGTGCACTGATTGATGCCTTTAATGATACATTCTGCTTTTTAATAAAGGATTAAACAAATTACAAAGGCTGTAAATGGATTTTTATCTCTGGCGTTAATTCAGTATTCTTTCAGCCGTGGATTAACACATTTGTTGCTTTAGTACAGATGGAGCGCACATGAGCAGCTGAGTGTAAATAAATTTAAGGTTTTGTCCACCAACCCTATCCTGTGTATGACTAATGGATTTAAAATGGGCCTGTTCTGCTCACATCTAGCTCCATATTTTATTCTTAGAGACAAGTGTAACTCTGAATCATACAGTCCTGATTGATCTCATTGGGCCTTGGTGGAGCCCCTCTGTCTGACCCTTGCAAATATGATTTGAACAGCAGGTGGGTGGGGCTTGAAATGGAGCATTTAGAGCAGTCTGAAGCATCTGATGATATCATTTATGTAAAGGTTTTATTTATCCACAGCTTCAGCCCCTCTCTCTGCATCCTGTTACTGCTCCTTCTGACTCTCCTCCCTCTCCTTCAGGTCAAAATGGAGGACTCCTCCTCAGACGCTACAGGCAGTTCCTCTCCCCCTCCTCCGCTCACGCTCCGTCCTCCCTCTCCCAGCCTCCCCCACTGCTGCGTCCAGCTCCTCCTTCAGCACCCCCGAGCCTCCTCCGTCAGCCACCTCCTCTTCAGACGCGCCCGCTCCAGAACAGGGCTCCCCACAACCACCCTCCACCTCCGCTCATCCGGCCCGCAGTGACCACCACTTCCTCATCCGGGAGTCTCAGGGGTTCTCCTCCCAGCTCCTCCTCTTCCTCCACTTCAGTTCAAATGCCTCCATCACTGGTTGGGCTTAAAGTGGAGCAGCCCAACTCACACTGAGACATACAAGACAGCAGGAGAAGAAACGCACACACACACTCACAAGCATGCATAAAAGTCACACAAACACTATACTTCTCTTCCGTCAACCTGGAACTCCTCACTCCTGAGACCATCACATGACTACATCATAGACTGACACACTCAGGTCTGCAGTGTGACATCATTCGTCTTAAAAATGTGTCTGGAAGAGTGCAAGGATCCCGTTAATGACGTGAAGCCCCTTTACTGTAATGACAAACACCTACCTCCAGCGCACACACACACACACGCACACACAGAGCTAGGAACTCCAAACACTACCTGCACACAACACGACAGACACTGGATCATGAAGCCGTTGAACGAAGCCACAACCACAGAGAGCAAACCCACCTGCACGTCTCCATGGCAACTCTTGAACATCTGGAGGACTGTGGATGAACACACACACTATATATATATATCTCAATATACTGTAGATCCATTTGGCAAGTCATCCACACAACCATCAGGAGAAAGAGGAAAAGTAGCCCACAGCTGAGCCAGGCACGCTCCTCCCAGATTTAGACTCTCAGAGGGGAGCAGGAGGTACTTCTGCAAAATAATCGGGCTTTGTGAACAAAGCTGAATCTGTTTTTTCTGGTTTTTAGTAATTGTTGGCAATTTTTTTTCGGTTCTGCTTTGGACAGAAATCTTCCCTCATAGCCATTTATTACTGTTAGTTGGAGTGGCGTTTTTTTTTTGTTGTTGTTGCTCTAACTAGAATTATAAAGATGTGCCAGAAGTAGGCAGTTTGTTACTGTAAGTAGATTAGATGGTGTATATGTTAATTGAGCACAAAGGAGTAAAAGAGCCTGTTAACCCACATGCAACTGGACCTGGTCTCAGATTTCCAGAGCTGTTCACTGGCTCAGTGTTCAAATCCTGTTTTAAGTTACTCTGGAGGAATATCTGAAGTTCTCAATCCGAAACTCGTTTTTTGGACATTCTGCAGTGCAGCTTTAAGCATCAGCCTCTGATGTTTACATGATGGTGTTTAATATTGATATTTGTGTCTGCAGTTTAAAAAAAAAAAAGTCCTGCCAAAGTTTGTTGTTGCTTTAAAAGCAGAGTTAGCTGTTGAGCATCACAGAGGAATCTGACATTTTACATGGTTGGGTTTTTTCTTAAACAGGAGGAGTATGAAAACCCGAAGGAAGAGTTTGACATTTTTGGAAATTTTCGTGCTCGCGTTCATGCGTGGTTCAAGTCTGCAGCTGGCAGCCTTGTTTACCACTTCAGAGTCACATCTCTCCAAGAAAGCTCGCTTACCAAAATGCTAAAACCATTCATTTATACAAAATGGTGCAAGTTGTGACTTTCAGTTAGATTGATCATTTTTGTAAATTACTCAGACACACTTAAAGCAGCTTTCTCCACAGCAGCCTGGACTCCTGTCCTGTTTTGGCACAGAGGTCAAAGGAGATCTGGAAGAAGTCTGTGCTGCAGCATCAGCCGCTTGATTAATTCAGCCAATGAACTGTCAGGAAGTGCTGCGTTTAGCACTTCCATAGTATGGAAGGTCTGGGACAACCTGATGAACAAATGTAGATGACGGAACCATCTTTGTCTGCGACACCTTTTGTTGCTCATTTCTGTTGCTAGTCTTAGACTGATTTTGTCCAGCCGCCTGCATCGCTGCCTTTTTATGCAGATCTGAGGTCATGTCCCATTTCTTTAAACTGGTCAGCGCTGCCCTTGGTGTAGCCTCAAATCACCTTTTGTTAGCAGAGGCCTCGAGTTTTCAGTTGAACGCAGCACTGAGTAGTAATGGAAGCTGTCCATTACTATGTTTGGCTTTAAAAGGTTTGCCTTTTCATTTGTTTGTTCTGACAAAAAAAAAAAGTGTACTGTATGTACCAAGTTGTTTACATTGTGGAAACTTAATTGTGTGTTTGAGGCATTTTTCCTTTTGAATAAACAAATGACCAAATTCTTCATGTTGGTTTTTGAAGCCATTTCTCCAGAAATTATTTAAAGGGGGGCTTATTATGCTGTTCTTCTGTTACAGACGGTCATTTTATTAGTGAGCAGTTATACAAGAACCTAATACATTGAGCACCAGCCAGTGGCGCGGTGGTAATGCAATGCATTTAGGCATGTAGACATAGTCAAGATTCAAATCGACCATCAGAATGAGGCAGAAAGTGCATCCGAACGTGACCTGCTGGTGCCTGATGCACTGGTCTGAGTGTTTCAGAAGCTGCTGATCTGCTGGGATTTTCCCCACACAGCCATCTCTAGGTTTACAAGAATGGTGTGAAAAAGAGAAAATATCCAGTGAGTGAAAATACCTTTATGATGTCAGAATGACCAGACTGCTATGACCTGATAGTTACTTGCCTAACTCAAGAGCATCTCTGAATGTGCGGCAGACGGGCTACAGCAGCAGAAGCCCACATCAGGTAAGAACAGACTGATAAAAATGTTGCCTGGCCTGATGAGTTTTGACTTTTGCTGAAACATTTGGATGGGTAGTGTCAGAATTCGGTGCAATTGGCATGTCTCCATCCTGCACTGTATCAACAGTTCAGGATGGTGGTGTTAGGGTACCACACTTGTTGAGCCCCTTAGTACCAGCTGAGCATCACTTATAAGCCACAGCCTGAGTATTGTTGCTGACCACGCCCATCCCTTTATGACCACAGTATCATGGCTGCTTCCAGCAGAATAACACCATGTCACAAAGGTTGGATCATCTCAAACTGGTTTCTTGAACATGGCAATGAGTTCAACAGTTACCAGATCTCAGTCCAGTGGAGCACCTTTGTGACGCAATTGTGTCAATTTCCAGCTTCTTGGTGAATCAACACCACAAGGAATTAAGGCAGCTCTGAAGGCAAGAGGTCATCCAAACTGCTACTTGCAAGGTGTATCTAATAAAATGAGTATATGAGCAGCAGCACACAAAATCCCCTATTAGCTTGTTAAAATGACCGCTTGCAGTTTCACCAGCAAAGGCCTGACCAAAGCTATGAAACATGAAGTTTGAACATAAATACAGACTCCATCTACACGCCATCATGTGACAGATCCATAGCAGCTACTAGACAAACCTCAGCAGATTTTATCCTGCTGTTCAGATAATGGATTTCAGAGCCAGGCTATCATTATATCATTGTTTTTATTACTATCATTGTAATTTCTCATTTTGTCTTTGCACAAAAAAAAAACAAAAAAAACCCAAAACAAAACAAAAATACATTTTTCAGGAGTTGATCACCCCTCCCAACCCCCCCCCAAACAAACCCCACCACTACAGTTACAGTTTGCTCAAAACACATTTAAATCAATGTAAATTACAGCAATGTAAAACGAAATTATGTCAAATAAAATCAACCCTGAAAGAGATAATATAACAGCAACAGCCAGAATAATTAGAATCCAATACCCAGCACCTTAATACAATGATCAACTTTTTAAAAAGGAAAATCTGACGTATTAAAAACTGAGAACCAAAAAAAAAAGTAAAAACGACAGTGTGTCATTGTGAGAGAAAAGAAAGAAAAGTGTTCAGTTAGGTACAACCAGCTGATGAGCCCCAGCCTTCCTTCGACCCCTGCGTCTGTTTTTTTCTTCTGCATTGACAAAACTGGAGCATCAAACGCGACAAGAAAACAGGTAAAGGAAGTGACTTCTTCTGCTTGTGGTTTCGAGAGTGAACATGTGCTCTGAGAAGTCTTTCCGTTTTTTTTTTGTTTTTTTTGTTCCTATCCACTCCAAACTACTTCTGGATCAATAAGTCTTTTTAAAAAGTTAAAAAAAAAAAAGGCCAAAAAGAAATGAACGAGCAGTAGTCGTCACCACCACCACCACCATCAAGATCATTAAATACATCGATATATCCTGCACTGGAACGGGGGAGGGGGTTGGGTTCATCTGTATTTTAAAAGGTGCACTACACCAAAAAAAAAAGAAAAAAGGCAGCGATGACGCAGATCTGACATGAGCCTCCACAGCCCGTCTGTACCCCACCCCACTGCCCCCGGAAGTCTGTACAAACCCGACAACACAAAAAGAGAGAAAAAAAAAATCAAATCAAAAGTCCAAGAAAATAATTCACCATTTGTCACTAATGTGGTCTTCGATCATTTTTGTTGCTTTTTATTTTAATTTTTTTTTTCTTCCAGTGATCTCTTACAGCACACACTCGTACACATACCAACAACATCTCTGAACTTGTGTGTCTGCTCTCTGGGAACAGGGTTGGGAGAGAAACGCGTCGGTCCTGGGTTGACATTCTGGATATGAAGGCATGATGCCAACCAAGTGATACCAACATTAAAAAAAATAAAGAAAAAAAAATATCTGAGCAGTTATGTGCTGACACATGCAACGAAAACAAACCCCCAGATTTGTTTCTTCAAAACAAAGGCAACTTAAAAAAAAAATCCATCATCAGTCCTCCCCTCTCACAATATGCCACTTTTTTTTTTTCCAGTGCACAACTCTTTAAAAGCCATTAAAGAAACTCATTTAAAAATTAAAAAATAAAACTAAAAGTATGGACTTAAAAGTTGCAGCCCGCAGGATCAACTGGCCTCCTCGGACATGAATGTGTGAAAGATATTCAAAAAATAAAGACGTGGGGGGTGGGGGAGAGAAAAGGGAGTGAAAAGGTGAAAAGATGGATGTGCTTGTGCTGAGTTCAATCTGAAGGTGGAGGAAAAGACGGCAACGAGTGTGTGAGGGCAGGAGGGAGATGGAGGACGGATGGAGTTGGTGGATTTTGAATGTTCATTTTGAGGGATGGGCAGGTGGAAGGTGGAGAGGGTCCTTTAATCTTTAACAGCAGAGTTTGTCCATCCAAAGTTTGTGTGTGTGTGTGTGTGTGTTCTGGCTCAGCTGGAGTCCACTCAGTTTTGGAGAAGAATCAGAGCAAACTGAGTCAAAACTTCTTTTGAGTTTTCCAGCAAAATAAGGCTCCACGTTCCATCCTGAACTCTCTGTTAATCATTCAGAGCAAGGACCCCCCCCCCGAATCCCTCTGCCCACTTTGTCCTCCATCCACCCGCCTCACCCCTTTCTGGCAGCAGAACCGTGCAGAGAAACAGAATAAATAGGAGGAAGAAATGACAGGAGTGGTCAAAGTGTGACTCCTAAAAACAGAGAGAAGAAGATCGGACATGCAGAAGAGTGGAACGTCTAAGTAGAACGTAACAGAAACCCCTCCCCCCCACAGGGGGGTGGAGAGAAGAAGACCGTTCTGTAAGTTCTTCACAACTCAGAGGAATTCAGCTCTGAGTCTCTAATCTGAGCGCCTCGGGGAACTTATGGAACAAAACTTCTAGAAATGTTTTCTAGTCTCAAAGAACTGGCAGCCCGGCGTCAGACCTTACATAACAATCATGTTGCTTTTAAAGTGATCCCCACCCTTTAGCTTACGTCCTAATCCCACCTACAGCATCATCACTCCTCTCGCCCCCTTCACCCTTGCATCTCTTCTCGCTGCTCCTCTGCACTCACAGTTTGAGCTCGTTGGCGATCTTTGAGGCAATGTTCTTGAAGGCGATGGACGTGCCCGAGATCCGCTTGAAACGCACGCCGTTGAGGGAGAGTCGTGGCAGCTTGCACACCTCCATCTCCCACTGGACAAAGTCGTCGCGCGCCGGGTTCCCCGACATACACAGCAGCATGTAGCGCTCGCGCAGCTCGTACTCGCAGCTGTTGGAGTCGAGCACCTTGCGGATCTCGCGCATCATCTCCATGGGCTCCATGGACGACGTGGTCTTCATGGACCAGGTGAAGCGCAGCGAGCGCGGCTTGACCGAGTCCTTCTGGCTGGCGATGGCAGGAGGGGTGCCGGTGCCACCTGGAGGAGAGGAAGAGGAGGGGAGAATGATGAGTTGTGGAGAGGAAGAACAAATGACTGCACCGAATGAGATGGCAAAGTGAAAAGACAAAGAGGCACAGGGAGGAAAAAAGATGAGGCTGAACAGATAATGAAAGCAGTGATGTCTAATTTAAAAGCCCATTAAGACCGTACTCTGAACAAGAAATGATGACCTAAACAGCACCAGAGATGGATACAGTGTAACCGAATGAGGGAACTTTAAAATCAGAGTGAGGATCAAATTTCAGGAAATGTAGCTACACTCATTATCAATGAATCTGTCACGTGAAAAGTCCTCCAGTGGTTTAGTGTCATGCTTTCATAACACTCAGGGAGTTCAAACTGGCATTGATTTTGCACTGCAGCCCTAAATTTTCCTCTGACTTAGTCAGATTGGACTTCATCATGCCTCCTCACACGAAGTCCGCGTGTTGTCTCAACTGGTAGCTAACTGCCCAGTGAACTCAGCCAGTGAGTGGTCATGTGTCCTCCTTCACCAAACCAACTGCACGGTTTCTTTTAGAGAGAAAGGCTACATTACGTACTTCCTGCTGGGAAAACAGTCAGTGTGCAGATACATATGATAGAATACCTTGGTCACACATCCCAGTGAGTATATGGTAACCAATCTCAGAACAACAGCTTATTTAAAACCATACATTAGCCTTCATCTGCAATTGGAAATGTGTTTTCTCAATGAGGGGTGACGAGATGTTCCGTTTATTTAGAGAGAAAAAATAAAAAGTCCAATACACGCACATGTGCAAAATAGTGTTCAAACTGCTGTGTGTTTGTGTGGATTGGAGCGCACACACATCTGAGAACTAACAATAACACAAACCAAGCCCATTTGTGAATCTTACTTTACGCTTGAAGATCATTTCATAGACATTCGAGACCAATTATATATGTCTGATAGTGTTGTTGTCGTTCTTTGGTGCGTCTTTCAGCTCTCATCTAAGTAGCTGCCCGTACTTTGTCAGAGGCAACGTGTCCCAACATTTATCAGTCCCGATAGGCCCAGCCGCACTTCCTTAAACCTGAAAATTTGAATTATAAAGTATATAATGAATTCTGCCGTCATGTTTGGCTCAAGAAACGGCTCACTTCAAAGATCTGAGGAATGATGAGAGAGAGGAACCGCAGTAAGGTGCAGAGGAAAATCTGTAATCAATGAAAAGGGCAACTGAGCAGAAAACACAGATCAAAGTGATGAACCTACCAGTGTTTCCAGACCCCGGGGAGGAGTTGTTCTCATCGTTGTTAGAAGAGGAGGACAGACCACCGGACGTCTTCTCAGACTTGTCTACAGTACTGCTCAGAACAGATCTGTGTGGAGTGATGGGAGGGTGGAGGAGGAGATAGAAAAAGGATAAAAAGGGAGATGAGTGGACAGAGGGACAGATAGAGTGGGGCCAAGAGGGGTGGAGAAAAGGAAGGGAGGGTGGAGTGGGAGAAGACAGGAAGGAAGGCATAAGAGAGAAAATTAGGAAAAGTGTGAGAATTCAGAGAATTATTTTAAAAGCAGAGACAAAAGGAGGAGGAATGCAGAGGAAGGATTGAGAGGAGGGAAATTATGAGGTTTGTGGAAATGAATGAAGACAAAAAGCAAAATTTGAGCACCCCCGTGTGTGTTTGTGCACACGCCTCAGACACGCCAGCATGTGTGTCAATTACGCCTGAGTGTGTGTTTGCATTTCATGTGTACTTACACACAAACACACATTGGGGCGCTTGGATTCTGATTTTCCCTTCATACACACACACCATCATGCAGGGTCAACCTCCATACCATCACTCTCAGTCTCTAGGATGCTACCATTCACCTCTAATCTGGCATCCCCTGATTGGTTAAACCATTACCACCATCACCAACCAATTATCCATCCCAGCTCACCCCCTCCCCGCTCCCAGCCATTCACAGCAAGCTCAGATCATCTACTCATTGGTTCCACTACTGATTGGCAGGTAGAGTCTGGGAGGTTTGTGTTTTGGTCTTTTCTTTGTGGGTTTTCTGTATCTCACCTGCTCCCATCATCCCGACCCTCTCCCTCATACGGACTCCTCGAAAAAAATCAACACAAGTTTAGTCTTTTTTTGAGGGCTTATGGCAACAGGTGGGCTCTCACACAGAAAGGAAACCAGCTGGCTAAACACAGTCACGCTGCTCACCATGCCTAACTCCATCTTCCAAATCCAGTCTCTTTGAGCAGTCATGCCAAATATTTAATTCCACTCCAACTGCTCAAACTGGAGTCTGAGGACTCCACAGCCCACAATGCACTGCTGTGGCAGGTGTTCCAGGTAATACCAGTCCACTGTGAGCAAACACTTGATCATAGCTCCACAACAAAGTAGATTCTTGTACTTCTCAACAGATTAAAAAAATGGATTCATAACATACTAAGTAAAACTGGAATGTACCACTAAAAATCAGAGCTTTCTTAACTAAGACTTAGTAGTGTGTAAAATGGCATACTGAGCTAAACTATAACTCAAGACTGCCACTGTTTCAATGATTTATACTCAAACACGGTCAAAGCTTCAAATAATGAGGGGAGAGTATGTGTAACTCTCTAAAAGCTTAGCTTCAGACTCGTTATGAGGGGCACCCAATCAGAAGAAAGCTGGCTTAAAGGCAGAAGAGCTAAAATGGCCTGTTTCAGACATTCAGTGAACTGAGGTCCTACAGAAAGGGTCAAGTAAGGGTTACTTTGAGGTGTCAATTATGCAAAGCTGCACTAGTAAGAGTCAAATTAAAAAAATATGGAGCCAACATTAGTGTTACTAACTAAAAAAAAAAAAGAAAAAAAAAGTAAACAACTCAATGTGACACCATT
This sequence comes from Pterophyllum scalare, assembly GCA_024447675.2. NCBI lineage: Eukaryota > Metazoa > Chordata > Actinopteri > Cichliformes > Cichlidae > Pterophyllum > Pterophyllum scalare. The sequence goes on from JAMQGT020003293.1 coordinate 46,886, forward strand.
TACTCTTCTATGTGGTACAACCCATTTTAATTTTATAAAACTCAACCTGGAAAGCACCCAAGCTGGAATTTAAAGAGCTGGTTCAACTAGTTCCGGGATGGATGAGAGAAAGTTTGTGCGTGGAACAAAATTAAACAAAACAGAACAGCTCACTGTGGACCAGCAACACAGTCATCTGAAGAGAACAGAACAGTGTGGAATGCCGGCGTAAACAGCGTTATGCTCTGGAGTGGAACGGAGTCCCAACAAAATGGGATGCTAGGAACACCGTGTGAAGAGGAACTGTTTTGGATCAAAGATGGAATGGTGTGGAACAGAACGGTCGGCATGGTGAGGGCGAATCCTGTCGCTAAAGGAGGTTAATAATCCCAGCACTGCGTTAAAACCTGTATTAGTAACACTTGACCTACACGAAAGCTGTTTATAACTTACACACACACTCCCTGTAAACAACACATTAACTGCAGCCTATATAACATTTCACACACACAAATCCTCTCTCATACCTGCAGACAACAATGAAAACACACAAATGAAACTAAAGCAAGAAAAGCAGACGACAAACAGAAAAAACAGACAACAGCAAAACACGTGCAGACAACGGGAGGAAAAGTGACACATGACAAAACAAATTCAACACTTTATGGTTTAAAATAGAGTCCATTTTGGACAAACACAAAATTCCTGTTTTGCTTTATTTAAAAAAAAAAAGAAAAAGAGAAAAAGAGAAAACAAAAGGAAAAAGAATAACCAGAAACACCATGTAAAATACCTTCTGCAAAAGAAGCATGGTTAAAAATATAGCACAGGGGATATGACGAGGAGGAGGAGTGAGAAAAAGGGTAGATGAGGAAGTCTTGCTTAATAAAATATAGGAAGTAAAAAGGTGAACAATGTAAAAATCATTATGCCATTTTGCATGCCGTTATTTAACTCAATATGAAGGGATGCAAAATGGCTCCCAGAGTAGGAACACTGTGATGTCAAGGGAAAACGAAGGACTGATAAGAGGATTATTCGATTTCAAATACAGCTTTCTTAGTGATAACTCTCACAGTCCACAACATACAGTATGATAATCACCAGAAATATGTGACTACAATCTAGTTGTATGTTTAGCAGTAGGTTAAAATTTCACCTCCATTAGACTTAATTGGAAAATTCCTAACTCTACTTTTTTCAAATTGAAAAATTATAACAGTCATTAAGTGGCTTAATGATAACACACCTATATAATAATACAAGGATAATAAAACATTACAGCTTCAAACCACCAGGTGGAGCAATGGTCCACACTAAGAAGGAAAATTGCTCTACCTGCTGGTTAAAAGCATCCAATACACTGTAGGAGCCGTGTGAAATCTGCTTTTGTGAACATATAAATATAAAATGTGTCAGCATGTATTTTGTATGTAGCCCAAATATGTAGATGTACAGAGAAATAAGGTGCGTGTTTACCTCAATGTATGGATATGGGTGTATCAGAGCAAATGCTCACCAATGTGTGCGTGTGTAAATGTGAATCAAATGTCATACATGTGTGTGTGTGTGTGTATGTTTTCACAACATAAAAGAGGTCTTTTCCAGCCACAGTAGGTCAAAGCCATCCAGTTGTGTTTCTGCTGCTGTTAGAGAGCTAGTGCTACAGTGAGAACAGAGCAATGAATGAATGAAAAGAGTGCAGCCTCCAGGAAAGAGTGCAGCCCCGTCCCTCCTGGACCCTCTTCCTCCTCTCTCCCTTCGTCCACATCTACAACCAGCTACTGCCGGGACCTTATTACACGCTACCTCCCCACTGGGATCTAACAACCAGACACCTTCAGCCTCCATGGTTAGGGGAAATTCAGATTATGGAGACTAAACTGATGAAAGCAGAAAGGTAGAAATGGGTGATGATGGTTTGGTTAGCTTGGATAACGGTTAGGCACATTTAGCAGTCCTAGTTACAAATCTAGACTATGGAGTCTATCACTGTGCTTCCTTTATTTCAAAAATGAGTAAAATTAGTATAAAATTTGGTCAGTGAGATGACAATTTTTAGTATTACCTCATTAGTTTTTACTAGGCTCCAAAGAGTAACAACATTACCTGTATCTGAAGCTATGAAAGGGTTAAATGTGGGAAGGGATCAGCTTGATGATAGATCAGTCTTTTAGGCTTGCCCTAAATCTGGGACTCTACAGTGGAACACAAAGCTCTCACACAATCTACCCAAAAAATAAATGTAAGGGTGAGGATGAAGTAGAGGTGGGTGGGAGGGACAATGGAGGGACTAAGAGGAAGATGGGTGAGGTGTTAATGAGCCACGTGATGATGGAGTGAGTGAGTTAAGTGAGTGGATGGCTGGGTGAGGGGGGGAGTTAGTAAAAAAACAAAATAAAAATTAAAAAAATAAATAATAAAAATGGGCCATAATACCACTCAAAATCAAGAGGCTTTAAAAAAGGGGGGGGACCACAGAAAAAAAGGAGGTGAAAAGATAAAGGCTCAAGGCACAAAAGGAAGATCTCAACAAAAAGCTGCACGAAACACCAAAGGGGGAGGAAATATAAATATATATATATATGAAAAATATATATAAAGAAGAAACGTGTATTCATATAAATCAAGGGGTTATATTTAACGTTGGGTATGTTGCCTACCTTCTTGGAAACCTGAACGAGAGATTTCTACAAAAACAAAAGAGGGATAAAGAAAGAGAAAAAAAACGTATGTATAAAACGCATGTATCAATAACGTTGTTGTAAAAGACAAGCTGCCCTCTGAGTAGCAAACAACAACAACAAAAAAAAAAGAAATCCCCCAAATAACAGTCCAGACTCACTTGGGATTGAAGCAGCAACAACAACACAGTTAAAATAAAGAACAACAACAAAAAAGAAAGGGAAAAAAGAAAAAAAAAGTGTTACTGGCATTGACGTGCAATCTGAATGTGTTTAGATGTACCCTTTATTGGTGTGAATGTGTGAACAAACACCTCAGAGGGACTTAATGGGCTCTCTCTGAACATACTCCCCCCTTCCCTCCCTTACAAAGAAGTCCGGGATGATCCTGAAAAGAAGTGTTTGTGAGGTGAAAAGTTCAAATATGATAAAAACTTTAAAAAGTAAAGAGAGAAATGGGGAGAGAGCAGCTCCTATAAACACACAAAACAGGTGTACAAATGAAAATAAAGACATACATAAAAGCACAAGTTAAGCAACAACTTAATCTTTAACACACATTGAGAAACTTAATCTCCTTCAGGACAGGCAAATCATCGTTCTCCAGACCAGACAGGAAACAGCAGCAGGGAGCTTATATAATGTGTTAAGAAAACACACAACTTGTGTGTGTGTGTGTGTGAGAGAGAGAGAGTGTGTGTGAGAGAGACTGGTCAAAATGTACAAATGCAACACAATCTGTCAAACTGTGTTTGTGTGTGCGTGCATGCGTATCAAGGTGTCCCCAGTAGCGGTATTTATAGTTGAAGGAAAAGTGATATCTCTGGTGTAACCATGGATACTGTCGCCACAGAGCTACAGTATCTCTGAGTGGGAGGCCTGGAGAGCGGCTGTGCCTGTACACCAACCCCCCCCCCGCCCCTCGCTCACAACACACGCACACACCACCATGCATGTAGGCAAGACACTCGATTATTCGCTTTTTTTTTTAAGCAGACAAAAAATGACTAAAAATACAAGCATACATATTCTCCCCTTCTCTCTCTCTCACACACAGGATTTTATAATAGACCACCTGTGGTGACACGATGAAAATCTCAGCCTTACCTGCTCTCTCACCGTTTTACTGTCACTGCTCACTTGGACCTTCCTCATTCTTACCCCTTTTAAAACCTTCCAGTCTTGTCACTTCCTGTCACGACCATCTTCCATTCTAATGTCGGCCTCTGACATTTGCTCTCATTGTGAGGCAGCTACATTAAAAACTGACTTCTCTAAGTAAATGATATCTTAAGCTATAGACTGGCGACCTGTCTAGGGTCTACCCTGCCCCTGCTCTCATATGCTTCAGTGCAAAGACTTCAATGAGCCACACTTCAATATGACAAACACTGAGTGTAGTTTATTTGGAGTCAGCTCCACATAGACTGTCATGCTGCTGTAAATGTAGCCTCACTCTAGTGAAACCCATATTTTATAATAACTACATATGCTTATTGCAGCTTCACTGTAAACCTTCACTGCAATTTGACTAAATGTCTCAGCTACATCAAATTCTCCTGAAACTGAACCCTTTATTCATTTGAAAACTACAAAATCAGTTAGTCAAAGTATCATCTAGTTCCTGTATTTACCCAGCAGGGTTAGACAGCTTGATCAAAGCTGGGAAATTGACTTCACTTCCAGAGAAAGTTATAAATATCGAAATAAACAGTGCTGGCTTTCATTAAAATCAGGTACCCATGAGAGTAGTTTCATTGCTGCAACCTGCACTACGAGGCCGAGATGAAAACTAGGCCAGACTGGAACCACAACCAAAATTACTCCTCAGTCACCACTGCTCCAAGCAAAATTATAGAGGACGCACAGCTGTTCCCTTCCTCTCCCTTTCTACTGAGCAGAGTTACAGATCAGCGCATGGTTAGTGACAGATGAGACCAGCCCCTTAAAAGAAATACTCAGTGATGACATGGCCATCGAGCACAATGTTCCTGAGAGAATATGAAATGACTTGTAATGGAACCCTAGTCATTTTCTGGTTCAAGCTGAAACCTCAATTGAGCTTTAAAATGCCCTGGCTGCTGGATAATAGACTAGCTGTTATCACAACTGCCTTGCATTTACAAAACTACGGACTTCCTGCTTCAACCTCATGTCCCCTTCTGTACTTTACTTTTTCTACGTCCTTTAGTTGCTCTCTAACACCACACAATGAAATATTAAGTAATCAGGCTTTGCTTTTTTTGGTGTGTGTTTATGCCCGTTACTCACTTGCGTACAAACTTGGATGTGAACTTGCTGAAAATCCCTGTGGCGCCATGTGTCCTTCGGGCCTGGCTATTGCCATGTGACAGTGATGGAGAAGCAGGCCCGCCGGGGTAAGCGGAGCCCTGCTGGTCCCGGGCACCCCGCTGCTGACCTGCATGGAACGTGCTGCGGATGCCCACCCCTCTGGAGAAATTGGTACGGTCTGATACGGCGGCGCTGCTGATGTTGTGGGCAGAAGGGGAGGCTCCAGGTGCCCGCTGTGCTGGGGCACTACAGAAGAGGTTGACAAAAAGGAGGAAAAGAGAAGGACGGATGGTAAAGAAATAGTGATACAGAGGAGGGAAGGACAGCAGAGAGGTGGTCATGAAGAGGAGGAAAGAAGTGTTAAAATGTTTTTAGAGCAATAAAAGGTTGGAAGGTGTGATAAGTAAAGAGGCGGAGACGAGGAGGTGAAAATGAAAAAGAATGGTGATGGATATGGGACAGGAGACAACAGAGGGAAAAAAGGAAATAAAGAAAGGGAAGGACAAAGCAGACGAAAGTGAAGTGTAGGAGGTGAGAAACAAAGGAATGAATAGAAGGATTGCAGTGAAGAAGAGAGTGGAACAGGAACATAAAATTAGTCCAACAGTTAAAGATGAAGAAAAAAAAAAAATCACCTGATGTGCTATTAACTTCAGCGTAAGGTCACAAGTATTTACGTCTGTTCAGCGTCTGCTCATCCTCATGTTTCATGTAATCCTTCAAGTCAGTATTTAGGGCCACATGAGGTCAGTGGCACACATGCAAATACAAACAGTTAATCCGAAGGGCAAAGCATCACAAACCTTCAGCTCTTGCTTGTGCACGCGCACGCACAAACACACACACACACACGTACGCTTTCAGCTCAATGACTGGAACCAGTCAGTGAGCTAAAAGCCTGGATTCGCTTTGTTAAGGATGTGCATCTTTCATGTAAGTGGCTGCAGCATGCCTGCAGCAGATGGCAAACAACAAATGCAACCACACACACACACACACACACACACACGCAGAAAGAGAGAGAAACGCAAAAAAGTAGGAACACAGAAATGAACACTCATGGGCAATGTGCTGTGATGGGCTGCAGCAGGACCGTAATAATGCTTCAGGTGCAAATCTTAACAGTTTTGTGCCACCTGAAAGTTGTCGCCAGTAACAAGTATGATCACAGTTTAGCATGGACGATTGCTGGGATAATGCGAGAGCAGGTGGTACTCATCAAAAATGCAGCATTTTCAGGTGCAACTGAAACAAAGCGGTCCTGTACAATCCCATTAATGCACCTTAAATTCAAGAAAAAGAAGGGAACTCCATTTAACCCTCCAGTGAGCTCGAGAGACAATCAGCTCAAGTGTATCATTTAATTTGATGTGGATATGATCATACTGTCCAGCAGATCAAAGGTGTCTATAAAAATACACACACAGACACACACACACACACACTTACTTACAGATGCAAATGCAAGGAGAGAAAAGCTGGATCAGGCAGATTAGTAGGGAGCACTGTGACTTATTTTAGTTGTGAAGATGACTTGAGAAATGTAATCAGACTGGTAATAGCTTCCAATTGGTTTCAACATATTTTGATTCTCACCTGCAAATTTAGTCACAGACTACAGTGATGCTCTGCCAGCATCAAGAGAAGACATGTTCTAAGGTGGTGCAGGTGCTAACGTTAACGCAGGCTCGCGCATTTTCGTGGTCACATGTGATGTTACAGTCTGCACCTACCTTATATAAATTTGGATCTTTCAGTATGCAGCACCACCGGCTTCATTTCATTACATGAAAACTCCTGCAGTACATTTATGAGCACAGTATTTGTTTGAAAGTTTTGCAGACTGAATGGATCAAACAGGAATTGACAGGAGTTAAGGGCACAGATCATGTTTTGAGAAAAGGTGCCTGTTCGTCACCCAGGGTACAGTCTGTGTGTTGAAGCGGTACCTTCTCTCCAGCGTTCCCAACCAGCTTCTGAACAGCCCAAGCTCACTGCTGAACGACGCATGCAACAGAACAAGACTTCAACATAGAGCAGACAAAACCACAATAAGCCAACAGGCCACCTTAACATTTGCATGGCTGGAAACAGTGTCACATCTACGCCGTCTTTATTTCCTTTTTTTAAAAAAAAAAAAAAAAAAAGCATGGTAGAAAACTATCACAAAAAGAGTTAGGGGAGCCTCTCTGTCTGAGTTGCATATTAGATCAGCTCCAGAGAGCATTTAAGGTAGCTGAGGAACACATACAGAGTCCTTTCACCTTGTACTGTGAGACACGGCTGGCTGAACTAAAGCCCAAAATGTTAAAGTAGCCCTTGAAACAAACACTGACGCAGGGCAACTAGCCAACAGAACAACACATACACACAAACAAAGACTCAGATGGCAAATATACACAGATGACCACTGAGCTTGTCAGGTCAGTACTCCTTTTCATTCACTCAACAAGACATGTCAGAGCACAGTTAATGCTCAATAGATGAAAATGGGGTTTTCCCAGGCAACTTCATAACTGAGGTAGGATTACATACATCAGAATAAGACTATATGAGGGAAAATCTTCCCAAAAAGAACAAAACACTGAAGCTGGGAATTCGTAAAGGTGACTAATTCCCACAAACAGAACTGAAAGGCTCTTCTATCAGCCGGGGAAAACCCACAAACAACACAATGTGTACTATAAAACCAAATGGATGACAAATGGGAAAAATATAAAGGCCATGCAACAGATAATACAAATGTGTTTTCATGTAAATACAAAGTAACAAAACTACGCCTGCATTTTGTCTGGTTCTCCCCAGAGCACCTGCACATTTTCCTTTGTTTCCTCCAAATGACAATATATTGAACGTTTATAGGCGTTGTCAGCTCCTTCAACTTGGCTCTCTTATATTTTTGCCTGAGAAGGCTGGTATTAAATCACCTGATTAACAGACCAAGCTTCTTACAGTTTAACTTATTCCATGCTGTCACGTTCCAGCCTTATTCCAAAATGGATTAAATTCATTTTTCACCTCAAAAATTCTACACATAATACCCCATAATGACTAAGTGAACAAAATTTACTTGAAATTCTTGCAAATGTTTTAAAAACAAAAATATAACCTAGCATTCACAGCCTTTGCCATGGCACTCAATATTGAACTAAGGTGCCTCCTGTTTCCACTGATCAACTGTCAGAAAAGTTTCTACAACTTGACTGGAGTCCACCTGAGGTAATGTGGGGATGTCGGGGTCGCGGGAAAGACATCCTTGATGACAACCTACTGCAGAGCGCGCTAGACCTCGGACTGGGGCGAAGGTTCATCTTCCAACAGAACAACGACCCTAAGCACATGGCCAAGATAACAAAAATCACTCTGTGAATGTCCTTGAGTGGTCCAGCAGGAGCCCAGACGTAAACCTGACTGAACATCTCTGGAGAGATCTGAAAATGGCTGTGCACCAATCCATCCAACCAATGGAGCTCAAGAGGTTCTGTAAGGAAGAATGGGAGAAACTGCCCCAAAATAGATGTGCCAGGCTTGTACCATCATACTCCAAAAGACTTGCTGCCAAAGTATGAGCAATACTAGCAAAGGCTGTGAATGCTTATGCACGTCTTATATTTTCACTTTTAATAAATTTCATGTAAACCTTTTTCACCGTTGTCATTACGGGGTGTTCTGCATTGAATTTTAAGGTGAAAAATGCCTACAGTTTAATCCGTTTCAGAATAAGGCTGCAACGTGACAAAATGCGGAACAAGTGAAGCGTTGTAAATACAGCTTCTGCATATGGAAACACAATTCTTGTTGATCCATAAATGGTTTTCTATGCTTGTACAAAAGAAGTACAAAAACAGCTCTGGCCTGTCAGAGGCACAGTATGGTTTAAAGAACAAAAAACACCAAAATAAAAAAATATCCCTGCTCATCTTGTTCTCAAGTCCTGCCTGTTCAGTTATGTCCTGACTGGTAAATGAGAGCTCTGAATGTGAGTGACTGGCCAAAGACGAGCTATGTCAACATTTCCACAGTGGTGCAGCTTTTCTGAGCTCCACAATGTACTTCCTGACTGTTGCTAAGTAACTGGTGAGTCTATGATTGCTAGTCTCAGAAATGTTGACCATCTCACTATGGTGATGTTATAGTGGTGAATGTATACATGGAGAGAACGTTTACTACAACAGAAGCAGCACACCCTCAGAAATGCCAGTGTCATTTAGTGTGTTTGCTGCTGCACTTTTCTTCTGCTTTGTCATGTGAGAAATAATAATTGAAGTTTTACAGTGACTAAACTGCATGCTTCCAAAAAACTCCACACATTACATCCATTGAGACACAAAAAATAAAAAAGGAACAAATATTGTTTTTGATTACTGTACATTTTTTTCTGTTTTATTTTATTTTCAAATCAACTGTACGCAGAATTACTTTTATTCTTTTTAGTTGCTTTTTTATTAACTTTGAACTTAGTGTACATGTAGTTGACTTAAAAAAATTTTTTTGCTGTGTTTTGTTACATTTGTCGTCTTTAAACTGAGCTATCCTGAATAAAAGGTGCTATACTTACAAGTTATTCGAGAACCTCCTTTCGTGACTACATTTTATTACTCTTGATGTGGCATTTAACTTACTAAAATAAAATTACAAACCATAAAAAACACAGCATCTGAGTACAATGGCATGGAAAAATTGTTAGGAAAACTTTGTATCTATGTGAGGTGGCTGTTGGTAAGCAGAGCTGTTTATTTGAAATAAAACACTTTTGGGAGAAAATCCCCTTCTTTGATTGATTCCATGATTTGTAGGGAAAAATATTGGCAGGCAGGTCACTGCTATGTGCCAGAATGTGTCCCTGTGAAATGATGATATAAAAAAAAAAAAAAAAGAGTTGGTGGTTGGTTTCAGAGCCATCAAATCACTTTATCCCATCTTCACCTCTTCTTTTCTTCTGCATCCATTTCAGGAAGGATGATGATGTGAGTGAAGAGGTGTGCGTGTGTGTGTGTGTGTGTGTGTGTGTGTGTGTGTGAGAGTGAGAGAAAGACAAAGAGTAAGAAACTTGCCTGGGCCGTGGTGCGTGCAGGTCAGAGGGGCATGGATGATTGGAGGAGGACAGGGACTTGTGGTGGCGGGGACGCGAGGAGGAGGAGGAGGAGGAGGAGAGGACGGCAGCAGCCGAGGCAGTGGAGGCGCGGGAACCCGGAGTGTTTAGGCTGAGAGGAAGGACGGGGAGGAAGAGGAGGAGGAATGCCCCGCCCGACACATACACGCGTATATGCAAACACACCCACAAACGTGTTTAACACAAGACAGACACACCAAAAAGAGACACGATCAGACATCCACAGGCACACCGGGCGGGGTTTGTGTGTGGGTGGGCAGGGAGGTGAGGTGGAGTATGGTTAGAAGCAGCACTTATCATACACTGTAAAAAGGGAGAGGGGGAGGGGGGAGGGAGAGAAGAGCAGAGAAAACAGGACACGAGGAAGAACAGAGGAAGTAGAAACAAAGAGCAACAGAAAACACACACACACTCACACAACAGAAGGACTGGAACAAAGGAGGAGGGTTGGTCTGTTGCTGTGAGCATTGCTTCGTTGTGGTTTCACATAAAGAAATCAAAACACAATCAAAGGCTTTCTATGCCTTCATCTTTACATATAAAAATGTATGTGACACAAAAGGAAGAGCACAAGAGACCAAATATTTAACACACACTTTTCTACTGGCTGAGAGACAGTCAACTCTTATAAAGAGTGGATAAAGTCAACAAACACACTTCACAAAGTGCTATTACAAAGTTCTGCCTAATATATATATATATATATATATATATATATATATATAAAAATTACCTCCTGTGCCTTCATTTACATATAAACTCAGATTCAAATCTGGCTAATCACCCCTTCACGGTTGTGCCACTGTGAGCCTTTGGACCTCTTCTAGTGTAGTTTCTATCTTTAGCTCACTGCCCTGAAGTCCTGTTCTGACCACCTGCACGTGTGCATCTGTGATTCCAACATGGACCTCAAACTGGCAGAGAGAGGGCATCAACGTCTGCATCAAACTGACTTCCAAGCAGTCCAGACAGGCATGAGGAGTTGAGGGTTAGGCGGAGATCAGCCAAATTTCAACCAGGTATGCACAGCTTTGTTTAAAAACAAAACAAAATAAAAGCAACTTGATGACACCCTTTATACACCCTTTATGTCCATAAGTCCCAATCGGTAGATAAATGTACTGTGTTGTCTCTTTATAACAGTTTTTCTCAATTTTTAATTTTGTAAAACACACTACTGATGTAGTGTGCTATAGTAATGTGTAGCACATTACTATAGCACATTTAACATAAATTAGTATAATTACTGATTTATGTTAAATGTGCTATAGTAATGTGCTACACTAATACCAAAAATCCACAGCTTCCAGCAAATCAAAGGTTAAAAAAATTGTTTCTTACACTAAACTGGCTCAGTAAGTAGTCACTAGGAGATCACGTCAGAGCTTGCAGTGCCTGACTTACCACTCTTACACACACCCCCTCCAGACTTTATACATACGTTTTATCATCTACAAACTTATGACCATTACATAACTTAAGAAAAAACAAAACAAAAAAAACAAACAATGCTAACTACTTCCTGAACCCTCTGCTTATCAACAAGGCTGCTATGGGCTATAAATCTCTGCACATTACTGACAGCTTCAACTTGACTTTATCCACATACAGAAAAAACTAAATCACCACACACACACACACACACACACACACACACACATAAAGAGGGACAGTGAAGAGTGGTACCACAGAGAGACAGAGCGGGAGTGAGATATCTCAAGAGAGCGGAAGAATGAATAATGAGAGAAAGAGGGACATTTACACTGAAAACAAACAGAGCTGAGAGAAACCGGGATTAGCACGGCTGGTGATGGAAAATATTAACTGGACAACACAGTGTGTGGTGAGAGTTTGAGCATGTGTGACTTAAATTTGTGCGTGCACAGTCGCCTCTCAGTATGCGAGTGGATATATTTGCGCGTATGTAAGCCTATTAGGAGGTGAATGCAGGGACTATATGGTGCCACTAAGAGTTAATATTCCATCACAAGTCTCTAATCTCCTTAGAGAGAGGGGAGGAAAAGAAAGAAATAAGAAGAAAGATTAATATAAGAACAAGAAAGAGGGGGGAGGAAGCTGGAATAAAGCAAAGAAAGGAGGTGCCAAGAAAATGTGAGTGACTCCAGAGGGAGGCTCAGCAGCAGATAAAAGAAGCCAAATTAAGAAAATTAGAAAAGGACAGAAAGGGGAAAAAGAAGGGGATGGTGTGGGTGGGGTATAACAAGTAAAAAAAAAAAGCCCAAACTTCAAAGCATTAGTGATGATCAAATAAAGTAACTTTAAAATCAAAGCAGATGACAACCACTAAGTTAGCAGAGCCTACCATAGTTAACAGACCCACAGTACTAAAAAAGCAATGCTGTCTCAAATGACCGTTTCCAACAGTGAACACAGGAGAGACTTATCAGATTTTACAGCCTCAACATGGATATAACTGAATTTCTCATACTGTAGGTGGTGCACTATGTTGGAAACAATGAGGTCATCTGAGACGGACACATGAACAGGTAACAAAGCAGTATGAACCATGACCATGAACGTTGCATCATAGTGAGAGATGGTTTTTATGTTTAATGCTCATGGAAAAAGCCCACAAAGCACATGGTTGGTTAAGCATGAGTGATGTGTGTATAGATATATGTATGAGCTGTGTGACACCAGAAGTTAGCGCAGAATAATCCAAGGGGAACCGGATTTGGACCGTTCTTTTAAAAAAAGGGGTCAAGGATGAGAGTAGAGCTGGGAGGATGAATCACACTTAGGAAATTTAAAATGAGAAATTAGAGAGTGGAAAGTGGTGGTGGTGGGGCTATCATACTCCACAATAGCCCAATCCAGTGAGTGGCGAGGAGAGGAGGAAGGAAAAAGAAAAAAAGAAAAAAAAGAAAAAAAAAAAAGAATGAAAACGTGACCTAAGGCTAAAAAAAAAAAGAAAAAAAAGAAAAAGAAAAAGAGGCCGATAGTCAAATAATTGACTATTTGACTTAAATGCTGCTTTTAGCCATTCAGGATTATATAGGATCAATGTTAAATTCTCCACCTTCCTTCACCTTTACCCTCCCAGCATTGGTGAGTACTCCAAGTTTGTCTGAAAGGCATATTTTTACTTTTTTTTTTTTTTTTTAAACTGAAGAGAAAATAGCTGAGTTTGAAGAACAAGTTTGTGTCATCTTGTGTAACGTGCACACTTGGATATAGGAGCGCTTGTACGTCAAGGCTTTCTACAGGCCTCCATCAGGCCATCATGGGTAATCTGTAATCTACTGGAGGTTTGGCCTAAATTCCCGAGAGAGCCTGATTTCCATGTCCAGCAGGGCTCACCCCACCCTGGGGGAAGGCTGTGGGCCTCCCTGAGCCAGCTGGCAGAGCTCTGGAGAGTACCAGCCAAGGTCTGGGATTCAGTCACTGAGACAGCTGTGGGACCGCTTCATTCACAAACCATGGTGAGTGTGTTTGTATTATGTGTATATGAGTGAGGAATCGACCCTGCCTCACAGCAGCTAGTTGGGCTTTAAATGACAACAAAGAGCGCCTGTGAGAACAACTGTGAGTGTCTTCTCTCATTTGTAATTCTGTGTGTGTTGAGTGTGTGCGTTTGTGTACCTGTCTTTGCCGTTCTGGATGCTCTGGTCGAGAGTGGCTCTGTCAGTCAGAGGAGAGTTCCGACTGCGGCCGGTACCGGTGGACAAGATGCTATTCTGAAAAAAGCATAAAGAACAAAAATGTTAGAAAAAGCCAACGAGGACAAAGGGTCAAATAATGACGCTGCCTGACGAGGTTCAGCAAGCTTCCCAATGAAAAAGGGGCAAACAACTTAAATGACCTAATATGAATTAAATCTTCACGTAAGAATTTCCTGCATCAAATTAATTTTCATGCACCTTGTCAAAATGATCTGTGAACGATACAATTACAAAACAATTCATTTTCACCTTGCTACTCTCAAATTGTCGTCTGAAGCCTCTCCACGCCCACGCATACAATTTCCATTACAATGACAGTTAAGCTCTGTGCACAGTTTGAGGTTGGGCAGAACTATAATAGACGCCTGTTATGTCACTGAAGTCCACAGATAAATGAATTATAAACATCTAAGGTGTGTCGACCTGACAGGTGCAACATATCTCAAGAGAGAAGTTAATAGAGCAAAGTTTTTACACGCCCAGAGTCCCACGAAGTGGTCGGATCAGGGGCCTTAAACGAAAATGATTCGACATTAAATATTCTAGAACTTTTTTCATATGCATACTTGACCTTTATAGTTAGATTTTGTTTTAATGTTTTTTGGTAGGTGTCATATTTACGCACATTTTAAGATATTAAGATTTAATGAAATCAAAACAATACGACTCCCTGTTGCGCAACAGGTTCTCGTTGTTTTTATTTTGTTGGCTCATACTGAAAAGGCAACAAGCAAGATGGTCAAAAAGCCAACCATACACCACAGTTTAACAGCTCCACACAGTTTCACTTTCACAGAGCAGCTGAGACCTTTAAAGTTTAAAGGCAACTCATTTTAATTTAGTTTAATAATTAACTAGGATTTATTTGGATCTTTGGACCGTAGCATGTGAGAAATTATGGCTGACGATGGCATTTGCTAAAGAGTCCAGCGCTGTAGAGGTAACAGTTACTGATGCACACATTTGTGAGTCTGTGAAAACAACCTTTTTTGTTTTTTAAACAGCTTAAATGTAAATATAACAGCGGTGTGGGTATTAGGTCTCACGGTGGAGGGCGTGGCACTCTTCTTGCGGTCGGAAGACACCAGAGGGCTGGCTGGCACCTTGGTAGTGGAGCTGCCTGATGAACCCTTCCTCCCAGAATCCTCCCCTGTAGACCGGTTGTCTGTCTGAACTCCCCTCTTGGAGTAGGAGGAGCCTAGAAAAATGAAGACAGTGCATCAGACTGTCACTACTGCTTCCTCCACTGACCCTTCTCTTCCCTCCTTCATTATTAACTTTTATTCCAGCCAAAATCAGGTCCTCCCCTCGATACCTTACCAATCTACAACACAACATGTCTCCAGTATACAAAAAAACCCAAAAAACACACAACTAAAATTATGTGTCAAAATGCTAAATTTGATCCCCTCATTCATCTCTTCTCATAACCTTCTAACACACGTCAGGCTTTGCCCTTCCCCTCCGACACACACCAATCTCACCCTGGTCGGTGGCTCTGCGATTCTGAGGCTTCTGGTTGGACGACACACTGCGCTGTACCTTAAGAGAGGAAAGAGACGGTACTTTCAACATGTTTAAACACACAGTAGGATGTAAATACGGAAGCCAAGACCTACGTGTATGATTAAGAACCTCAAATATCCAAGTAAAGTAGTAAAGTGCCTTTGTTACATGTATGTGGTCAAGTCAGAGTACTTGTGTCACTGGCTGGAGTTGGGGGACCCTCATTAAGCATTAGCAGAAGACATTATGTGTTCTCATTATACCTTATGAGGCGGGGAGGGGGCATTTATGTGGCTTACATCACTTCCGGGCCGGGGTTTGATGCAACCTTCGTCCAGCTGAGGGAAAACCAGAAGTTTTAATAAAAGGACGAAAAAACCCAGATGTATATTAAAGATGAGTCATGACCTGGCTTGGACACAGTGAAACCTGTATTAAGTAAACAGCATGACTAGCTTTTTAGCAATGTATGAATGTGAGAATAACCTCAGAGTTCCTATAGTCCAGAAGCAGGTATGTAGCCATCACATCATTGTACTTCTGGTTCACCAGCGAGTCCTGGATCTCCTCCTGAGAGAATCCCATCTGCAGCATGATGTCTGCGCATACAGTAAAACCATGTTATAACTAGAATGGTGAGCCGACATTAAGTTTATATTTCTCCTTTAAAAAAAATTATCGTGATGTGTAAGAAAAAGGGGGTAGAGATTTATCATTTTTGTTTCTCTGCCTACCTGTCCTCCTGGGGTCCTTATAATCTGGCTGAGGTTCAATGTAGGGTTTGAGTTCATCCTCCTCATAGCCCACATTCATCCACCGGTCCCTCATTATCTGCTGCTGGGAACAAGCCAAAAACAAACGGATAAAGGGAGATGTGAGTTGGCAAAAAGGATTAAAGGGCAGAAAAGAGTGTGGGGAAGGATGAAAGAAACAGATATATAGTAGTAGTGTACTTGTTTCTTTGTTTTACTTCACCAGGAGCCTTTTGTTAGACAATTAAGAGTGTCACAATTCAGACACTACCACTAACTGAAACATTTTAAGGATGAAGCCTTCAAAATCACTTATACAGTACACCCATCAGGAATAAAGAAAAGAAAAAGGATGATGAACATTACAGACAGACTGCATGTCTGTGAAAAGCTGTGAGCAATCACAGCAGGGTTAAGTTAAGAGCTATCGATCCGCTGGCTTCTCAAAGCAGATTAGTCCATACATTCATTGTTCGACTGAGATGCACTCTCCTGATCTAAACAGGCACATGCATTCTCAAGTGGGTGCAAAAGAACAGGCACACGACTCCTTTCTAAAACACTAAACCATGAGTTTACAGGGTTGCAATCAAAGATCAGGAATAAATGCATTTGTTATGAAAGGAAAACCTGTAACATGACAAGACAATGCAAGCAGAATTGGCAGCAAAGCTTGCAGTGGCCCTCTGTCACCTTAGTAATATATTTCATCCAAACAAGTTACAGTCCATCCACATTTAGGGCAAACTAATCGAGTAACTCTTAACAGGTATTTACTATGTCTTTAAAAAGCATTTTACACATCAGCAGCAAGTCCAGTTTTACATTCCTATATAGGCTGTAAATACCATATAAAGTTGGCTTAGCAACAAGCTACATTCAGGACGTCTGCAGGAGTCATACGGTTACATTCGGGGGGCTGAAATGATCATTCAACAACTGAATTAAAGTTGTTTTTTTTGTGACTTGTGTATGCGTGGCTCTGCAATGCATTATACCTCGAGGCTGCCTCTTTTTGAAGGGTTCAGGATGAGGAACTTTTTGAGCAGGTTCTCACAGTCGGTGGACATGTAGAAAGGAATCCTGTATTTACCACGCAGCACGCGCTCTCTCAGTTCCTGGAGATGGGACAGGTGCACAGAAAGTCAACAGTGGGCTCCAATAAGGGCAATTAAAAAAAAAAAGAACAAAAACACATAAATGAAGACAAACACACACAGACAAAACAAAGCAGCCAACAATCAATTGCATGTGAAGAAGAACTCGATGGCTCATCAGTATTCTGCTACCTCAATCTGATATGGCTCGACTTAACCAAACTAAACATTACATACGGTTACAAACGAATTACCGTTTCATTAAACAGGAACCACATTCATGTAAGCTGGCTAGCATTTCAAAAAGCTCCAATTCCATCACAGCTGCAGCACGGTATGTGGGTGATATAATTGTTAAATACAATTCATGGACTTCTAGGCATTTCAACTATAGCTTAGCTTTTAATACAAGAATACATTTCTAGTTCCCAGCAACATCACAATTTAACTTTTTGTTCAGCTCGTTTATTAAGGTTCACGGGTTCAGACACAGAGGTGGTTAATGCATGTAGTAAAAGTTGTTAACACAGCTGCAATGAATGAAACAAGCTCTCAAGGAGCTTATTCTGTCAAACGCTGCATTTTCATAAAACTCAACAGGAGGTAGAGCAAAAGGCACGCTCAATAAACCTAGATTATATTTCTCTGGCATTTTAATATCAATACCATCACATTCAATGTCATATCGCCCACCCAAAATGTGTCTGCACTTCCAGAGTGAGTCATGTGGGTGCTGACTGAATGCGCAGTGTGATAGGTGGTGTGAATGATTGGTAGCAAAAGCATTTCATGGAAAGCATTAAATCTCTTCTCTTTAAACACCGAACAACAACATCAACATATCAACATGCACAAATTTGGAAAGTCAATACTGGCAGAGAGATAATAACTTTCACCCTTTCTAGAGTTCAATTTCTGCATTCTGCAAGGAAGAGGGAACAGAAACCAGCATGACAAATACTACAACCACCCACAGACTTCCACTTATGTAATGTGCGCACGCCACACACACACACACACACACACCCCCTTCTGACCTTGAGGTTTTGTCCATCGAAGGGCAGCGAGCCGCTGACCAGTGTGTAGAGGATCACTCCAAGGCTCCAGACATCCACCTCGGGCCCGTCGTACTTCTTGCCCTGGAAGAGCTCTGGAGCTGCGTACGGCGGGGAGCCACAGAAAGTGTCCAGCTTGTTCCCCAGAGTAAATTCATTACTGAAGCCAAAGTCGGCTATTTTGATGTTCATGTCTGCGTCCAGCAGCAGGTTCTCTGCCTGCAGACAAAGAGGAAAGAGGAAGACAGACGTTTATTTATTTAGAAACCACGCAGGGATGAATTTTCTCCAGAATACGACATGTGCCAAGAAATGAAACACAAACACTGAAGATTTACTTTGTGTGATATGGTAATGGGTCATTTTGTTATTCACAGTTTTAAGATCAGAGCTACTAAAAGTTTAAAGTTGAACAGCTGAAAAAGTGAAATTAAGAAATTGACAAGCTTGTGATCAACTATAACTTAATCTGACATGCAAACGTGTGTGACGGTAGCATATTATATCTTGTTACAGACAGATTTCTAAAACACCTCTCTTGTATGTGTGTGTGTGTGTAGGGGGGGGGCTTTCAGAGTAATTGTCTGAGGCACACATCCAGCACACAATGGGTAAAGTAAGCGACCAGTTTTTTTTTTTTTTTTTTTCCTGCGTGTTTGTATCTTTAAGCCTGAAGTGAACCAGTGAGCAAGGAGGCTGGGGTTGCTTAGCAACAGGTCCACTCTCCTTTTCACTTGCTCTGAATACTTTGCAGCGTCTGTGTGTTTGTGTGTGTGTGTGTGTGTGCATGCACATTAAATACAACACTGACATCATCTCTAACCTCTGATAGGAAAAAAAAAGAAAGAACACAGGTTTTTAAATGTTTTCTTGTTGACATTAAATAGCTATTAGTCACTCACATCGACAATATTATGTCTGATGAGAAGATCCACAAATACAGCAAACATACAGAACATGACATCAGCAATACAGACTTTGTTTTCTCTCTTTTTTTTTAATCTTGGCATCCAAAGAGGGTCATTTTGATCTCAGTCTTAAAATGCACGCTCATCAAAATTTGCTCTCAGCATTGGACCAAGCAGCAACCTCCAGGGCCGAAAAATGAAGCCATGAAAGTGTCCAAAACTTCAGTTCCCCTAACGGCCATTCAAGTGGGTCAAAAGTGGGCCAATCCTATCAGACTCATGTTAAAATGTCCAACAGCCTTCTGCAAATAATAATTTTTTTTTAAAAAAGAAGAAAAAAAAGGGTCGGGCTCTTCACCCCACTTTTCCCTTTGTAACAACTGCACGTGGGAAAAATTCTTATAAATCACTGGATTTTAAGGCTTAAAAATGGAGAGCCTAAAACCATGGTGTCTACAACCATCTTTCTGGAGCTATTCTTCGAAATAAGCCTGTGCTGGATTTTTATATTACAACCCTCAGATCAAGAGCGACTGGGTTAATGTGAAGGAGAGCAAGCATTATAATAATCCTTCTGTGTCCACCAGAAACAGCTTATTTCTCACGTTGCCTTTTTTTGTGGCTTAAATGACAACCATCAGTTGCTGTTAAATGTGTGGAAAATCCATGACCTTGCTAAAGGCAGGGAAAATTTTATTAAAAAGCCAAAAATAAATCAAAAACAACCCTGAAAGGAGGAGGATCCTGTCACACTAATCCTAATAATGTCTTGACTACAGGTCTGTCTGGTGGGACAGAGGATTTAAAAATCTACATAATACTATGAACCAAATTGACCTGGAAGCCTCAGATCCCTGTGCGCATATTGCACTTTGTTTTTCAAACCATCTAATATGAACTGCATGGAATAAGGAAAACAAAAGACAGAGAGAAGATCCAAAAGATGACAGAAGAGGAGAAATCTATACAAATGTACACGTGTGCATTTCAGCCTTTGAGATGAACTCTCAGGGTCACCCGGACAGTAATCACAAAGAGTCAAATTGTATGAAGTTTAAATGTGGAGTGGCAGAAAGGGGGGGACTGCTTTGACACCAGCTGTAATTCAATAATGCCTTTGAGTGTGTTCTCACCTTGAGGTCTCTGTGTACTATACACTTCTGATGGCAATACTGCACAGCTGACACAATCTGGAGAGTGACAAAGTGAGCGGGAGAGAGAGAATGGGGAGAAGCAGGGGAGAGGAGGGATGACAGGACGGAGAGGTTGAAACGGTGAGCTCTTCATTAGGATTTCATCCAAAAGCAATTTTGAGATGGAGCTAGTGATGCAAGATTTAGTACAAACTGTACACGTTTAATATCAGTCCAATCTGGCTTGAAACATACGACACACATAAAAGTTGCACTACTAGCTGTGAAAAGCACACACCTGTCTGAATTTGGCACGGGCTTCTTTCTCCTTCATCCTGCCATGAGCCACCAAATAATCAAAGACCTCTCCTGGGAGACGATGGAAAGAGGAAAGCAGATTTAGTGCTGGAACTAGATACTTTTGTCTAGAGTAAAGGGTCAGAGGGATATTGAACTGAACGTTGGCCTTTAAGAACCCAAGAGTTTTTAATTATCGAAAGACACTTATTACAGACTTGACTTATAATAATACGATACTAGTATCAATTGGCAGTCTGTTATTCTTTTCCGATTTCATGTTTTCACACCAAATCAATACCAATCTGGTCATGACTCTGACACAATAAGACTAGCAGAAATAAATTACTATAATGATACTTACAGTGGCAGTAATTTTCAGAAATCTACAAATAAATTATACAGATTTCTGCCAGAAAACCTGCCTACCAAAAAGAAAAGGAAAAAAAATCTCTCTCAGACCAGGGGGAATCTTTTCACAGGGACACACACTTACCTCCACTAGCGTACTCCATTACCAGGTACAAAGTCTTCTCTGTTTCTATCACCTCAAAGAGCTTGACTGCAGGTGGCGAGCGAAAAAGAAAGAATGAGGATTGGAGGAGGAGGAAACAGTAAAGTGGAAGGAGCAATGGGGCAAGGGAACAAGAAGGGAACAAAAGGGAGAAGCAGAGGAAAGAGCCAGAATGAGAGTAAAAGACAAACAAAGCACAGGGATTACTATTATCTGGCTACACAGCCATTAAAAAGACTGGTTCCCAGCGAATGGTGACACAGGTAAACCTAATTTTTCAGGGTGACTCACCTATATTGGGATGATTCAACATCTTCATGATCCTCACCTCCCGGAAGAGCTGTGAGAGACAAGACAGACCGAGTTCTGCGTCAAACACACCATCAGAGCGTAGAGGGAGGTGTGCGTGTATTTATCCTGTTCATTCTCCAGAGTAAATGTATATCATTTGATTATGTGTGTGTACACCAAATGACAGGGAGAGAAAAAGAACGTTTTAGCATTGTAATTTCCCATCTTTATCTTTACAAAGACTTCAGAATCTACGTTTGTGGTGGGTAAAATGACACTGGCACACAAACACTCACTTCCTGTTCAAGAGCAGGAAGGAAAACAAAAACAGTGATGATATACCAGAGATCAAAGTAATACTGGTTTCAAGCTAAATTCTGGCGCAATTTAGGATTTCATAGGTAAACAAACACGATGAGTTAAAGACATCTCTTTAGGCCTTTTTCAGTCATGCACTTCGTTCACTTAATCTGACGGTATCTGAACATGTTGGAACAATTACTTTTCTGCAGAAGTCAAAACAGCACGCTTTCTAGCTCAAACCCAATAACATTTATTATTAGTTTCAACAGGGCCAAATTGACTGCATTAGTTTAAAAAGCTGGGAGCGAGCAAGCCTGCTACAGTGCGTGTATTTCTCCAGCATTTCGATGAGTTGTTTAGCTCAGCTTGCTTTTGAACTCTAAAGAGGAAAAACATGAAAAACTACTTTTCTGTTGCACTTTGTTCAAACATCTCATGGAAACCTAAAAATCACTCCTTTATTTAAAAACAGTGCAATATGTTAAGCAGTCTTATCAGTACATACACTATTTATACGCTGTAATAAGCGCATTCACATAACTACACACAGGATGTGGCCTTTTTAATTACCACAGTAACCAAATATCAAAATTTAGACCCCAAATAATAAAAAGGTCTGAGCCATTGTATTAGTCTGTACTGACCACACTGTTAAATCCTGCATGTGGTTCAAAATATTGCATATTTCATGGCGGGGAAAGGGCTTTTTGTGATAAAGTCACTCATTATATTTCTTCAGAATCAGCCGATAAGGTCAAGCGAGGTCCACTGGACACTTTATGTACTCATTAACTATTTATCCACACCAAAAATGAGCAAACCAAGAGCTATTAAAGTTACAAACAGCCTTAAATGCATCACTAAAGCAGCAGCTCATTGTGAAATATTTATTGCTGTTACAAGTGTTACCTTCTTCAAAAGACATTACTGTCCTTGAGTGAAATCTAAAAATGACATCAAAACATTATATGAATTTATGCTTATGTTAACTGAAGAGGCCACACTGCTGCCAGGTGTGCTCTGTAGCAAGTCAGAAAGTTCTTTAAAAACATAAGCAAAAAAGCATCCTCTTTGCCTAGGCTCCAAATGAGTAATCTGCCACGTAAAACAGTCCACAAGTCCTGTCTTGACTTACACATGGATTTAAATTTTGATGTGGGGCATGACCTTTTTGCTCCGTCTTGACATTTTCTCATGTGTGTGTCCGCATTTGCAGAAGTGTATATTCTACGCCTTACGTCTGTGCAATGGATAGTGTGTGCGTTTAGTGTGCACGTATACATGGTTAGACAGTGTGCGTGTAAGTGGACAGACCCCACCCTACCACGATCAAAGGAAGTAATTGCAGCTTGTTTCCTGTAATTAAAACTCTCTCCGAAAACTAGACCACTTCAGAAAGGCAGAGACAGCGAGGGAGAGAGAGAAAAAGACACCAAGGGCAGGGAGAATGGCTCAAAATTACTTCTGAGAAAAGGGATGAGAAGGACTGAGGTTTTAAAGTGTGTGTGTGCGAGAGAGAGAGTGTGTGCGAGAGAGAGAGTGTGTGCGAGAGAGAGAGTGTGTGCGAGAGAGAGAGTGTGTGCGAGAGAGAGTGTGCGAGAGAGAGTGTGCGAGAGAGAGAGAGTGTGCGAGAGAGAGAGAGTGTGCGAGAGAGAGAGAGTGTGTGCAGAGAGAGAGTGTGTGCGAGAGAGAGTGTGTGCGAGAGAGAGAGAGTGTGTGCGAGAGAGAGAGTGTGTGCGAGAGAGAGAGAGAGCGAGAGACAGAGAGAAATCAAGCAAATTAACTCACCTTTTGCAAACTGGAGGAGTTGAGCTGTGTCTTATCTATGATCTTTACAGCCACCTACAAGTAAAACAAGCACATGCTCACTTGTCATTACACTTTTCTTCATTTATTACACTAACTGCATTTTTGGTTTGCAGCATCTTGCTCACACAAACCCGCACAACCACAGCCGGTGACAGCACCACACAAACACACGCTATCTTTTGGGCCACATCTCACGCAGAAACATACACAGAAGGAATGATACAATTTCACAGCATTAAGTGATAAAACACACAATAGCAGCAGGTGACAGTTGCATAATAGGATAGAAAAAAGGAGACACGCACACACGCACACACACACACACTTTGAGCTGAAACATGGTTTTTAGCCATGTTAAGGGCCTACAGCTCATAATGCAACAGCGGTCCCCAGCAAGGGAGACTGAAAAACAAAAAGGCAGAAGGGGAAAGAATCAAAACAGAAGCTGAAGAAAAAAAAAATAGAGAGAAATGCACAGATGGGATGGATTCAAAGTGAGAGCTGAAGGAAAAAAGGGATAAAGCAGAAAATGAGGAGAGGACATGAAGGCTGGGGAACAAAGAATCGTGTCTTCAAAAGGACACAGAAAAGGGAGGGCTACTTCTCAGTCCAATTATTGTCTTTCACTGTCAACTAACGTCTTTCTTTCACTCCTGTTTCTCGCTGTGCTGTCTATCTGACTCCTTCATGCCCTCTGACTATCCCTTGTTTTCGCTTTGTGCGAGTGTGTGTATGCCCCAGCCAGCAGGTCACATGGAGTGTTATCAGGGTGTCAGGCAGAGTTGTCACACATTGACAGAGACCGCCCAGCCCTCTCTCTCTCTCTCTACACACACACACACACACACACACACACCCAGAGTTGACTTGACTGGGCAACAGACACAACCAAGCATGGGCTCACTGCAGTCACGGCTTTTCCCTTAAAGGGACTGATCAGTGTGTTACATCACATCTGGAATTCAAAGTAAGCCAGAGACATTTAGGGCCTCTCTATTCAAGCTGACAATGGTGAACTAATCTCCTGCAGCAGATGAACTCTCTCCAAAGCCATGCAAGCTTCAGCCCAAACCTACTGTTTAGCACAGCGTGAACCCTCCCCTACACTCAGCAACCAGGAAGACAGATTAACATTTAGAGATCAGTCATTTGCCCTGCTTTTTACCATGCTGGTTAATTTAAATTAAAGAAAGAAAAAAAAAAAGACTGAGGCTTCTTTTCTACACCAAATAATTTTTGGTAAGAAAATTGCCACATATCATCAGGTATACTATCAACAACTATATTATTATTACAAGTGATCCCATCACAACATCAAAGCATGTCACAGCAGTTTCCTGAGCACTGCCTGTTTGTTACTGAAGCACTGACAAGCCTGTTTCTGGTTAAATAAAGACTCAATAGTAGTGCATGTCTGCCGAATGTGACTGAAGTGGCTAAAAATAAAAGTCTGAAGTTCAGAAAGTCAGAAGGACTGTAAGTGGAACCACAGGATAAGATTAAAGCTTATAGTCCAATCTAGACCACGTGTGCGCGCGCATGCCTACCTCTTTTCCGGTGAGGACGTGTCGTGCCAGTTTGACCTTGGCGAAGTTGCCTTTGCCGATGGTTTTCAGTAACCGATAGTTACCAATGTGCGGCTGGTCATCTGATGTGGTCGTGGCGACGGAGTTTCGACATCTCGACATGCTGGAGCGGCCAGATGATGACTTGGACTCCTGAGAAAGAGGGAATGCAATACAATGTAAGCATAAGACAACGTGCTGACTTGTAAGCAGCAGGCAACAGAAATTTAACTGGGAAATGTAACACAGCAGAAATTACAGGACATGTGAAGCTTTTAATGGCTTTTCATTTCATGTGCTTTTCTTTTAGTGCGACTGACCATCCCATTTCTACTTTTTAGTGACTTTAGAATTTAAAGAACCCACAATCAATAATAAATAAAGTGAAGGTTAAGTTGATCCCACAGAGACAACATCTTTAAAGTAAAATACAAGCTCTGAATCTTCAAAGCATTCGGGTCAGTGATTATGTAACAACTATTAAAACATAAATATCACACAAATACACACATTACAAACAGTGCAAAAGGCACTTCTTTAAAAACTACAGACAGACTTCAAGAATTTTTTTAAATCACAAAAACAAAAACTTGTAATAAAGCTTTTAACTTAGAACTGTAACTGGAAACTGTCCTCATCTGACAGCTGTCACCATTACGGGGAAAAACACCACATCTGTTGCCTCATATGTAAGAAAATCTGTAAATAGCTGGGAAGCAAATGCTGATTAAAAACCCAGCTAGAAATGGAGACTTTGAATGTTTTGTCTTATTAAACTCAGCTGCCAATTCTGCTTCATGTTACACCATTTCTAGCATCCAGTAAGATTCTAATTCATGGTTTTCCCTGTAGTCTGTACCACAATATGATATTGCTTCATATTTAGGTATGTATAGATGTCAGTAAGTGAACTGCCAAATTCTAAAACTAAGATATACTGGTTCTTTTTTTGTACTAAGCCTTAATTATACTCTGTTGCGGGCACAGGCAGCTGGAGGCTGAGAGTAGTCATTGCTGTGATACTTCTTTGAAGTTTGCATCAAGTCTGTCGCCTGGGGTGATGTTGGTGCATTGTTAAGTCACAAAAACCCGGTACGTGAATATCTGCACAACAAAAACCCTTGCGCTCACAGTCTGAAAAATTACGTCACTAAGACAAAAGCAGACCCCCGGTGGGTTTACAGACATGGAAAGTATAATCAAGGCCACAGTCACGATGGTCCTATTGTCAGTGTTTTACACCACAGCCCACTCTGGTAAAATGTTCATATTGGGCTTCAAACAAATCAAGATAAAAATATTTTACCTCTGCTTTTTTGAAACTGTGTCTTTAATTTGAAACCAGGTGTAAAATTACAAACTTGTTCCCAAAAAGGCTGGGAAGACTTTTTAAAATGTAAATAGAATACACGACATCAGTTCAAGAGTGCTTACTAGTTAAAAATAACATCACTCGGTGACACTGAAGTAGATTTTTTTGAAAGCTAAACGTTTTCCCCTTTCTCAACACGTTAAAATATTCTCAGCTTCTCCATAATTTGGGGCCTACTTTTCAACTGGTGACAGGTCTGCAGGGAGGCTAGTTTAGCACCCAGACCACTACGTTTGCCATGCATTTGAAATACATATAACTGCTAATGCTATTAGGGATTGACTTGATGAAATATGCAAGGGCTTCTCTGAAAAGCCACCGCTTGAACAGCCGTGTGGTGCACTGAAATCTGTGAATATTGCTCAGCAATAACTGTGCCTTATAATATGTTACCCATGGTCTTTGCATTCATCACTCTCAGTACCATCACAGAAGATGGCATTTCTCATCTTTAACCCAGAGAACTTGGCATACATGATCATGGGCTTGGAGAAGGCATTCTGTGGATACAGTGAACTATATTGAGGCAGTTTTGGCTCAGTGAATGGGTGAATAAGACTAGCAGTGGTCAAACTGAGCAGAAAAGCACTATTTATAATAAAGTACTGATCCATTTTGTAAAGATTTTCCATGTGTTCCCAAGCCCATAGCAACATATCAATTTTTAAAAGCAGTGCTGCATGAAGATTGTGACCATTCAATACTGGTTTTCAGCCTTGCATACAGAGATTTCTCTAACCCTTTTAATGATAAGTAATATATTTGATGGACTTCCAAGTTTTTGCAAATATGCTGAGAAACTGTTTCACAAAGTGGTGAAGCTTTCACCAAATAAACTTCTTAAAGACTGAGGATGGTTTTTGTAAACCCAATAATGCTACTAATGAATCCAATTAGTTGTAGAATTCTCCATTAGGAGTATTTTGTCTTTTTTTTTAAAAAAAAACTTTTACAGTCTTGTTGCTCCTGTTTGATTTGTTTATTGCTGGTATTAAATAAAATGTTTGTTTGTTTTTTAAATAGAAAAAAAATGACATTGCTGAGTTTTTAACATTTGCTATTTTGTACACCTTACTCAGCTGCCAAACCCTTTTGGGAACAGGGTTATAAATCAGCTCCGTTCTTTGCACGACTTCATCCAAGGTCAACGTAAATTTTGCATGTGTTATTTTAAGCCTTTTTATTGTTAGTACAGAGTAAAATTGCCTTCGTTCATCTCACAGAAAGTAGGTCTTTCGATTCAAATGCAAAAACAAAAAAAAACAAAACCTTGCTGTGCTGGCAAGTTTTGCATGGTTGGCAACTGCGATTGGATTTCAACTCCAGGAAAGGGTCATAGCAATTGTGTGTCTGTATGTGATCTGAGCAGACAGGTGACGGGGATCAGGGTCAGAGGAGAGAACGACTGGCTCCAGGGTGACGAGACGCAAACACACATAGGCTCTAACACAACCAGCGGCAAACATATACTAGAATACACACAAAGGTGCAGGTGTGAGCTGCACACATTTCTCAGAGATTTGACACCAACGGAAGAAACCGTCAGGTGTAATTCACACTGTTGGTAACGAGTGAAGGGGCTGGTACAAATCTACTCTCTTTTGTCCTTTTCCTCATTTTATCCACCTAATTGTCTCCCTTTGGCTTGAGCACATGAGAGGCTGTCATTCTGTTGCTAATCACCCACAGACCACATTTTTACCAACACTGTCATCCCCGTTAGCAAATCTTATGCCATGCGAAACAAAGACAACCACGATAACTTCGTTATGTTTGTGTGTTGCTTGATCCAGATGGTATGATCTAATGTCTGCATCCCAACAAACCTCCCCCCACACACACACATGTTCAAGCATCCTCATCCTGACAGTGCAGACCCGCATAACATGTAATAGGCCAGATTAAGCTTCAATACAATCGGGGGAATTGAGATTAAAAACAAATGACAGCTACATTAAGCCCAAAGGACAGGAGAAGGGGCTTATGTGCTCTTATGTGATGGGTGAAGCAAATGATTTTTATTTTTGGATCATGTGGGAGAGGGAGACAGACAAAATGCCCAGTGTGGGCTCTACTTGAGACAATGAGGCCCAATCTACCCGTACAAAGCTGATTTCTACATCAGTTAGGCTGTCCTCAGAGGTCAATGCAACCCAACTCCCTCTGTCACTCAGCTTTGCGTTGATCTCACTAGAATACTACTGTCCAAAATAGTGCCTGCAGGTCAGAGTTTGCCCTCAGCCTTTCAAGAGTTTCTAATAAAGTGATAGGCCATCCTTTTTGGGTTTGTCATGATGCAACTGGAGAAAAAAAAACTGAAGACAGTTGAGAATAGTTCTTATTCTTATTTGAAAATAGAGCAGTAAGCTAACGTGTGCATATGAAATTGTGTCATGGCCTTTTCTCTCAGTGCACTTTCAGCTTTAATTAATAATCTGGTTTAACAGAGAGGAGACAGTATGTTTCCATGGCTGAATTATTTGTACAAACCAATCACCTGTGCTTTAGCTTTACTGCAGAGGATATTTAAAAAATGAATTTTCCTGCCAGACTGACAGGTAAAGCTGTCACTGTCAAATCAACCGTTCAGTGTTAAGTAAATAAATGACAACTGTACACAAACAGATTGCATTACAATAAACTACTGGAGAGGGGAGGAAAATATCATGGTGTTCCAGACATCAAATATTTGAACACTTCAGAAAATAATCACTATTAAGCAATCTAAGATTTCAGTGTGCACACTAAGCTTAGGATCAGGATTTTATCACACAGCAACTTAGAATGACTAACCTTGTGCGGTGGATAAGGTTATCCTCAGATGTTTTGACTGTTTTCTGTGTCTTCTTCCTGTCACATGATCTCTTATTGAGATCATTTTAACCTTCATCCTGCATGTTCCCTATGCTAATGTGTTCATGTGTAATTAGCCAAACCATAGCTCTGTAGCCACTGTCAGGAAGAATTTGGGCCCGGAAATGGCTTATGTCGCAAACAAGTGGACAGCTGCCCTGCAACCTTGACAACTAAACCATTACCTCACACAGGTGCAATGAATTAACAATCAAGCCTGCTAGAATAAAATTCAAAACCACTGCACAGACACATGCTTGCAAAACCAGCTACAGGCAAGAACTACTTTGGCAAACTTGGAATTTCCACAATATCAGGGGGAAAAAAACAACCTGCGTTTAACAAACAAACAAACCAAAAAGATACACATATCCAGCAACAGAGGAGATATTGGGGAGGAAATGCTCTGTGAATCCATTGGAAACTGCATCTTGAACACAGCTGCAGCACAGCAGTACCCCAACCGTGCCACTGTTCAGCTGTGCACATTTTGGGGTCACTATAGTGACAATGCAAATTTGGGATAGGTTTGTAATTACGATCACTGAGCAGTAAAGAAAATGACAATTTGTGCAGGCTAGAGCAACAGCAGCAGGAGCCTTTCATGCCGTTTAATTTCTGGGTGGCAACTTTTCTAACTAAACAGCAAGATGCACTGAACTCTATTTGAGACTGCAAATGGCACAAGTTTAGTTTGTGGCAGTGAGACTCCTTAGTTTTTCCTGTTGTAGGCGAGGAAAATCTAGATGATTATAAGGTTAAGACTGAACAATTTATCATTAAGATGTTTTCCCACACTTTTAAGCCCTTTTCAGAATGGAAACGTCTAAATGCGGAATGTTACACTGCCAGCTCCCGACTACAATGCAATTGTCCGCGTAAGTCGAGGTGACCAAGTGGGTCCGCTGTTAGATTTAAGGGCCAGCCCCTTTCTAAAAACAGTATTTCAGGTGAGACCAAGCTTGATGAAAAATCTACGTGTGAAAGAGCAACTCTGTACAATCTTCTGGAATTGTGAGGATTATTCTGATTTATTTATTAACACCACAGGGTTCTAACCAGAAATTTTTTTCAGCTAATTAGCAAGCTAATGCTAACTGCTAAAAGCTGCTCCCATTTGTTAACTGAGTGACGGGGCCTACAAATGTAACCAGAAAGCACCTCTGAAGCCTAGGCAGTAATCACAGTCCTTGTGAAACTGTAGTTACATTTTTCGAGGTGCATGTCAGATTAGGTTCAGAGAGGATTTTCGGTTATGTACGTAGGACCGAAGCAGAACGCTAAATCAGGCCTTATTATATTGATAGAGTGATAATTTTTGCATATAAACCGAAAGAGTTACACTTAAATATCATGTATTTAATGTGTCCAAGAGTGCCATTTACTTTCACTAAGGGGTATACAGAAATCATATAAAAAGCATACAGAATAAAAACATAATCCAGAAGTTTTATCAATCAGCTGCTAAAAGCATTTTCTATGTTTAAATATCAGCCACCTTGTTGTAAGCATAAATTATCACAATTTTAATGTAACAACAGGAAGTGAGATCATCTTGCTGTAGTCTTTTTCTTGAAGGCCTTTCACAGCTCCACTGGTGCTGAAAAGTAATGTTTGACTATGGCTTTCTGAATACAAATGGGGCTGCAACTATCAATTATTTTAGTAATCAAGTATTCTATCGATTACTCCAATTAATCAAGTAATAGGATAAGAAATAATTTTACGTATTAACAATTCATCTGCACATTTTAACTTGCGTACTGCAGTTTCACTGCAGTGAAACAAACAGGGTGGATGGAGCAGCTACAAAGTTCTGTGTTCATGTTGCTGATCAGGTGGTTGATGAGGCTCCACCTGTGCACACCCTCTCAGTAACGGCTCCGCCTCTTTGCGCTTGCTGTGCCTGTTCAGACAGACTGCACATAAAATAGCTGCTGTTGTGTTTTTGTTGAAAAACTGGGGGCTGCATAAGCTCAATGTTGTAATGCTTTTGATTCACAAGCATCCTCCAAATTACGTTTTTACTGCAGGTCTATTTTTAGTCGCTAATCAGGGATTAAAGCATAAAAAATATTCTGACAGAGCCCCTCGGTACCATGGGGGCACCAAACAATCGCTAGTGCTATGACAGCCCCCGCTAGCAAACTGTGGTTATAGTGATTGTTCTGGTGGCTACAACTGACGTAAAGAAAAAAAATAGCTGACCTTCTCTGCACAGCGAGCAAAACGCATGCGCAGCCACATACGCACGCTCACAGCACAGAACAATGGAGGCGTGGAAAAACTTGTCAGCGATGATCCACTCGTGTTAAATCGTGCCTGAAATTTTCATTTGATCTTCGTTTTTCCTCTCTACTTCTCCCATTCATGCAGGTTGTCATTTTCATTTCTGTAGCCCTCAAAATCAAGCACGCGCACGACTGTAGGGAGATCAAACGTGCACATTGTGAACTTTCCGTGCTCTGTGGTAGACAATACAGGCGCAAGCAGCGATAAAAGCAGCGATCTAGCTGGTGCGTAGTCTGCGGGGCGGGCTCCTGTTTGCTAAATGCAGTGACAGTAGAGCTCCAAAAGTGAAGTGGTGAAATCCTCTGCCCGGCATGGCACCTGGTGATCAACCGCTAGCTAGAACACTGCACTAGTTAATTAACATTAATGTTTTAATGTAAATGTCAGAGATTTCAAAAGGCTAGCGTGTACCCTGCTGTTACCACACTGTTTGATACATTCAACAGAAACTGACCCACACAAAAGCATAAGTCAGAATAACAAAGAATATTTAAAAAACCCTAGACCTGCTAACCAAGGCAGTGTGAAGTACGAAACTTAACATGAGGGTGACACCATCTGAAATTCACACCCAGATGAAGAGCGAGATAGAGAGCTGGGCATCGTACTACTTCATTTGTTACCGGTTTACTGTGTTTGTGGCCTTTTTCATGTGAACCACCAAGTACAGAGTATGAATGTGCACAATTAGCCGGGCTTTTTAACAGTATCACATCTACACTGACTGACTTTTCACTCGGCCTTTTGGCTGTTCTAAACAGCTACAATCACTGTAGATTTCTGCTTGGATAGCACATCCTGAACTAGTTCTGGGGGCAAACACTGGCCTTTACAACTCAAGCGCATTTCCTCCGAGTTCCTTCACGCTTCCTACACCCCTCTACTTTTTAGTCTTCCTTGCCTATCCTCTTTCATGTCTGACTATTTTTGTCTTCTGATTCTTCCTTCATTTTTGGGCAGCTGCAGACCATGCAAACCCCCTCCCCCCAGTATACACACACACACACAAACACATACACGTGTGCATACTCACCTCCCCCCAGTTTTAATTATAGATGTGTCGGAGGACAGTAAGTGACATCATTGTTTTGTACTCAAATTACTCACTAAAGTTGATTCTGACTCATGAATACCAATGTGGAACTACTAATATACAGTTTAACCGCTTAAGGACTCAGTACGATCTTAAAGAAATCTAAATTTTCATCTTCGCCAAGACCATCAGACGCCAGTTGAATACTGAGTTGATCCTATACTCAGTGGAATGATTTTTGGTAGTAAACTGGAGACAAAAATCCCCACAAAGCTCACAAATAACACTCAACTAAGGGCAGAAAGTAAGGCATGATTTTAAACTTTACTTAAGAGACAGTCATGAGGGACAGACATGAGGGACAGTCAGAATGAGAGTGAACTTTTTAAGAAATCTTTCCAGGAGATCCAGTGAAAGCAGCTATACGTTTATAGTCACTCTTTTCGAATCATGCCTTTTCGAACTAATGATTTGTGTTTCTGGACAATAGTTTCACTGTTTTTTCAGTCTACTCCCATATGTATAGATTCCTGTTCATATACATGAACAATAAAAAAGAAAAAAAGGTCAGGTCATACATGTCAGATTTTCAAACATCATTTTATATAAATTAATAATTACAAAGATGTTGGCTGATTAAGTTTAGGCATAAAAAAAACAAACTGGTCAGGTACAAGCACTACAAAAGACTTGTTCAGGTTTGAACATGAAAAACACCTTAGTAACGGTTAGGCATTAAAAGCTGCTGGGTTAGGTTTACAAAACAACCATGGTTTGGGTTAAAATACAACAACTGCCACATCTTTTAAAGCCTCATTTTCTTGAATGCCATGGTGATGCCTCCCGACTTTCTCCGGACAAAAAAGTGTTTGACACAACATGCTGAACTGAAACGCAATACTTACAAATCCTGACATGAACAGACAATCACCATAAACATGAAAAAAAAATGTTTGACCATTTCTGTTTTGTTGAGACTGGACTGCACCATTAGATACAGAATTGTGAACCAAACCTTTGGTCCATGAAATCAATTTTACTTAGCCTTTTGATGAAAGCCTGTTGTGCAGACTGCATTCTGGTAACAGCAGAATGCTATAAACCAAAAGGATATACCTTGCATGCTTATCCCTGGACAGCTTTGTATGTTGCTTTCGTGAATACTAAAGACCTTTACACTAGTCTCTGGTTTTTCTAAAATAATTACAATATACAGAACATGGGTTTTTAAAACTCATTAGCTAGCAAAGTTTTCAATGTCATATTCAATTATCTTGGTACACTTTCACATCAAGACTGTGGGGAAACTGTTAAACGCCTAACAATGGTAATTGTGTGCTGGTGCAGCAAGGGTGACAGAACACCAATTAGATGGGCAAGCAAACATATTTTTATAAATATACATATTTAAAATTATTTAAGTGATATCTGTGACAAAGTGACCACATAGCCATGGTAGGTTTAAATTTTGCATTTTAGTAAAATCACTGTTTAGTTCATTTACAACTTGGTTGTTTCATATCGTTTTACTTGGCATAAAGTTGGTAAGTGTATTAAGTTAACCTGCTACACATCTGCAGCAAAGTAAATGGAGGAGATCAGCCACCCACAAAACTGAGCCTGATTTTTATTTGTCTACTGCATCTCAACCAAGGTGCAGAAAGGACAGCCCTGTTTGGAAACCTATGTATAACAGTAGTATAGTGTTGCGATCCAGCTTAACTGAGACCCCCCCCCAAATTACATGCTTGAAATGAAAAATCACTGACTGGACATTTGCAGCTTAAATCCAGTGACTGCCACACTGTAAACACAAGCATTTGCACATGACCACAACATGGACATGCAGGCAAAGTAATCGAGCAAGTCCAAGGCACTACTGGCTGTGTTTTGACTCCCTACCACTGACCTTTACCAATCTGAGTTCTGGGAGGAAGCCGCTCAGACACAGCCTTTTTTTTTTTTTTTTTTTTTTAAACAGTGCAGTTACGAAAGTAAGGGAGGGCTGCACACGAAGTATGTGTTATGCACTAGTATCAAGACAGCTGAAACCAAATGTGATATTGGCCTATGTTTTCCTGCTTTTGCCTAACTGACATTAAACAGCAGAGAGGTAACAGGGTTAATAAAGGAACAGGTGAGCTTAAAAACACATGCAGAGCAATGATCGTCACATACTACGCTAAGATGAAAAACATGCAACACATTAAGCAAAAACACTTCATTCCATCCAGTTTACTACTACCAGATGTCAATTACCCACTATTAAACTGATTAGGCATTCACTACTTTGACCCTACTAAGGAGGACATTAATTTACAATGCAATCACAAGTGAAACTTTATTAGTACTTAGAGAAACAATTTGAAACAATTAGGAGAGAGACACCATTTTTATATATCTCTGTAGAGTATAACAAAACTATGCAAGTTTAATTTCTAAAACGAACAGAATGATAAAGACTTGTTACTAATGCAACACACAAAATACAGTAACTTTGTTGCCAACTTTGGCAACAGATAATATGGTACACTGGCAGCTATTTTTCTTTCCAGATTGCCTGTTTAAAATACCGCATCCCAAACTGCTGCTAACAATTAAATGTTATAATGTTCCACCTCATTTGAAACGATTAACTACAAATTCACAACTCTTTCCCTTCCTGTCTATCTACAAACATTTGTGAAAGAATGGGTTGCTCTCAGGAGCTCAGTGAATTTCAGGGTGGTACTGATAGGATGCCGCCTGTGCACCAAGTCCAGTCATGAAATTTCATGGCTAAATACTCGACAGTCAACGCTTAGTGGTATTATAACTAAATGGAAGTGATTGGGAATGAAAGCAGCTCTGCCATGTAAAATCACAGAGTGGGGTCAGTGGATGCAGAGGTCACCAACTTTCTACGGAGTCAATTGCTACAGACCTCCAAACTTCTTGAGGCCCTCAGATTAGCTCAAGAACAGTGTATAGAGAGCTTCATGGAATAGATTTCCACGGCCAAGCAGGGAGCTGGGCAATTTCAACTAGCAGTAGTAACATCTCTTTATTATAGCTCCAAATACCTGTTGGAGTTAAATTAAATCACAATGCAGAATCCCCCCCCCACACACACACACTTTTAAAAGATCATTTACATCAATACTCAGCACTAATTGGAAGACTATACATCCAAACAAGAAAGAAAAACAGAAAAGCTTCAAGCCCAGTCAGATTCTCTGTCTTCATTAAGAGAGCTGCTGTAATGTCAGCTACTTGTGACCTTACAATAGACTTGTAAGCATCCTTCATATAGCCAATTTACTGTGTGAAGAACTCAGGAAATTTGTTGTCTTTAACAAACCTCCTGCTGCAGTTTGCTAAGGGTGGTTAGCAATGCTAGCACCAGCAGCATTCTTTCCTTGCAACTTGCAGTATGAATTTAATTATGCATTGCTCTTGTCAAGTGGTCATAGGTCTGTTTACTCTGACACAGCCTACAGAAACATGCTGGTTTGCATAGCTGCAACTAAGTCATAACGTTCCACCTTGCTTACTGACAACATGCAGACCTGCAGGCTCAGCGAGTACCAGGTTGCTGCAGAGCATCTGAGACT
Organism: Pterophyllum scalare; assembly: GCA_024447675.2. Taxonomy (NCBI): domain Eukaryota; kingdom Metazoa; phylum Chordata; class Actinopteri; order Cichliformes; family Cichlidae; genus Pterophyllum; species Pterophyllum scalare. The sequence continues at coordinate 83,010 of JAMQGT020003293.1, forward strand.
CAGCAGCTGACGGTCATTACAAAGGAGAAGAGAAAAAATTTTGTTCAACTAACTAGCATTTCTGGTTCTGACTAGCAAAGGCAGCAATGTTTACATGTCAACTTGACTTTATGCAAATTTCTAGTAAAAAAAAAGAAAAGAAAAAAAAGGAGGCAATGTAGGGGAAAGTTATGTGACTCAAGTCTTTAAACAGGAATTCAATTTGTAACCATTTCAACAAGGGCTCAATCCCCCAACAACATTTTAACGCTGTCCTTTAAAAGAGATATTTCTTCAAACAAAGCCAAACAAGTGCCGCATGTGGGACAAAATTTACTGGAAACAGAACTACAAACAGAAGCTGCATTATTTCCAATTTGTGAGTGAGAGGGAAGACGCACACAAAGTTGAAGTCATGGTGGCTGTGTTGCCATGGTGATTTGTCACTTCCTAAATCCTGCCATCTATCTTAATGCTGGCTTCTTGTTCATCCTTCTTTTATTACCCATTCTGCTCTCTTCCTCTTTCCCGTAAGATCAATACTCATAAAATGTATGTGTTACAAAGAGAGTTTATTGTCCTTAGATGGGAATATTTTGTGTATCATAAGTGTCAAAAAATAATCCATCTAAACAGAGCAAGCTGTTATTACCGAATTACCATATTCAGGGTTTTTCCTGGCTTAGAATGGGCCTTTGGTACTAAAGGCGATCAATCTTGGTTCGGTTATTTGACAGAAATTTATCCCTTTTCTTGTTATTGGTGAATACTATTAAATAGATTATCATGTAGAATTTGTGTTTAAACTGCAAGGAACTGTGGGCAATCTTAGGCAAAGATTAATAAGAGCTTCACTGTCAGTATTATATAGAAGTTTTAGGACAAAAACAAACAGGTGTGTAATCCTAAGAGTTACATTTTAGAGTCCTCCTTGTCAACCAAAATATGTCCAATGTTCTCACCTGGGAAGGCTTCAACACCTGGCATTTGGTGAACTGGACCTTTACACACCTTAATGTGTGTGAATGGGGGTGTTATCGGACAATTTCTTTGTTATAAAATCTGGGCTTTAGTGCTGAAGTTGGTTAGAAAATGTTTTAAAAGCAAAGGCTGGCTTATATTAGTCTTAATGGACAGAATAACAACGAAAAAAGAAAAAAAATAAGCATATATACACGAGAACAGTTTTTGTGAATTCGGTTGTAAATAGTAAGCACAGAAAAACAGCTTTAACGTTAGCTGCAGACAATTCATGCTCTAAATACATAGTGGTTTCCCTGCTGTTGTGGGGACAAGGATATTGGAAATAAATCAATTCATGAGCTCAGTTCCTCAAATATTGAAGCTCATGACCTGTTGCTGAAATGTGGTGCTTAACACAACGCAAAGATGTGTGTCACACATGAGTGAGGGTTAGCAACCCTGTAATAAACTCCCGCAAAAACCTCAGTGTTTTCTGCAGAGCCTTCAGGCCATGGACAGTATAAACATTTGCATTTCTTAATATTAATCTGACAGAATCTATATTTGTCATGCCTGAATGAGTAGCCTGTCCACGTTTTCTTAATAGCAAATGACTGGAACATTTATGGAAATGTTTCAATGCAGCAGTCTTACCTCACGCGCACACAAAATATCCTCACTTCATGTGTGTCTGGTGCCCCCTTCTAACTTACAATAAGATTAAAATATAATTTACGATGAAATTTTGCTGTTCAAAATCCAGGAGATCTGTATCTCAGCCTGTGTGCCAGCAGCGAGAGCAGCTATAAATTTCTGTCGTTCACTGCAGCACACAGAGACATCACAGTTATGGGAAAGTGTCAAAGACACGAGGAATGGAAGTGACCCATGTCTGAATGACAGAATAATGACATTACATATCCAGCATCTGAAAAAGGCTTCACTTAAGAGCCAGTTTAATAAAGTTTAAATTAAATGGATGGCTCATTTGTTTAAAATAAATAAATAAATAATGGACAGCCACTTAAACAGGACAGAGATGTAAGGCTTTATATAAAAACATTCTGGCAAAGGAATGGAAATAAAGGCACTTTTTACACTATAGTTAAGAACATACAATATTTCAAAGCATGAGCCATTCCAGTTCAAGAGAGAAATAATTTTCACTCAGAGCAAGAGAGTAAGTCCTAAGACTATGAAAAACCAACTAAATCCACAGCTGACCAAAAAAGTAGTTTAGACACCAACGCATATCGGTTTGCACCTACTTCAGGGTGTAAGGCAACATTGACGTGATTTGAAAGACTGCAAAGCAAAGGTACAGCTGAAGTGGTAATGCACAGATCCAGGTGTAGCTCCATTCTAGCTTGAATTCAGGACAACAAAAAATTATTTTAATATTAGTACACTGGTTAATGTTGCATCTTTGCTGCCTCCTCTAAAAACCCTGCAGGCTAACGTAATGTACAGTACAGCTACTATATCCATACTAGCCAAACAAACTTGACACCACACATGAGGCCAAATAAATCTGTGAGAGGCCCCTCACTTTAGCGAGGTGGTGTCACGCTTGGTCTCAGTTTGCTGTCAGTGTTGGGTTATGATGTGCGTTCTCTAATGCTGGAACTTCCTAGGTAACTGTGTGCGTGTACATGTCAAATCAGTTCAGCGCTTGTGTTTGCTGCTGTCACAGTTGGGACACACGGCATAACACTTCCTTGTGCACCCTCTTGCTGCGATGCAACACTGGGTGTGAGCAGTGTGTGTGTGTGAGCCACCAGAGTAAACAGGTCTGTGCAGCTTTCACAGGGTGGCTGGTTGGAAGAGCTGAAGGTTGTATGTATGTTACATGTAGATGAAATACAGGTTTCACCGTGCCCACCACCACCTCACTTTAAACAAAGATGCACGCTGAAAATGCTATAACACGTTCATTTGCCCACCCTCAAAGTTCCTCTGCAACATTGAGGACACACAAAAAATAAACTCTGAAAGTGTATTTGTTGACCAATTGTTTCAAATTGATATGTGGCAAAAGTCGATAAAGTTTGTGGATTTGTGGAAATAACACTGATGAAGAAATTGCTCTTTTCAACCAGTCTTAAAAACAGTAATTTCACTTTGCAGGTCCAAAATAACCTGACCATTTTCAGAGGAAAGTTTTTTGTTTGTTTGTTAAGCCACTTAAAACTTACCTATGACTCATTCAAGTATCGGCTATAAACCAATTTTTAATTGTAACTTTAGGGAGTTTGTTACCAACAGTCTATCTCAAAAACATGTAATTTAGTCAAAACTACAGAAAAAGAAAAAAAAAAGACTGCGAAAGATAACAGTTTGACAGACATAAAAATAGTAGTGTTACACCAACCAGGTGGTTCCCAAACAGCTATTAGCCAAAAACTTTGAATAGTAAAGCATGGTGTGTCCTTGAAAAATTTGAGGAAACTGGACAAGTGGAGGAAAAAAAAAAAAAAGAAGTGGCAGACCTAAAAATGATCTAAAGTAGATGAACATCATGTGAAAGACTAGCATCTGGTTAGTCATTTGATCCACCTAAATCAGTGGCAAGAGGTTTTATGGAGTGATGAATACAAATTTGACCTTTTTGGTTCAAATTGTGGTCAATAATGCATGGAGGAGTTCAGGAGAAAGGCCAGCCAAGATCCAAAGAGCAGCTTTGAATGTCTTTCAAGACGCCTGGAGAAATATTCCAGAACACTAAAAGAAATGAGAATGCTGCCTAAGAGAGTTCAGGCTGTGCTGAAGAATAAAGATAATCATACCAAACATTGACTTTCAAGCTTGTTTGAATTGCACAAACTCTGTTTTGCCTTACATACTGTACTTCCGTTTATGTTTGCATGCGTCAGTAAGTCGCTGCACCTAGTTCCCATTTTCCTAGCAAAATATATATATAAAAAATTATAAGAGGTGGGCTCAAAACTTTTGCACAGCAGTGTATATAGTGTTTTATTAGCAATCAGCCTAAAATTAGTGAGATATAATTTCTGTCCGTATTACCCAGCTCTAAGCAGATCAGAAACTTTACTCCAGTAGAGGAAGCTAATCCAGCCTTTTAATTATTGTTCTGCACTGAGCCGCCGACGTAGCCCACGCAAGTGGCGGACGCCATTGCAGGCATTTTTACTTGTGCGGGCTGCGGCAACTTGCAGTTACATTTCTAGGGAGATCCACATCATGTTATGACACAGGCTACAGTGTAGGGTTTCACAAGGGTTTGCGGTAATGATGGTGTAAATTTAACACATGTATAAATCCCCTGTTAGAATGGTGAACACGGTATAAAGTTAAAAATTGAGCTGTGCTACTAAAACCACTTTCAAAAGACAGTTACGTAGGCAAAGCAAGTTCTGGCACACCTCGCCTCTGCCTTGGGAAATGTGTTTTGGATACTGAGCTACATCACAACAGCATGAATGCAGTCAAGAGTGCAAAAACAATAGCACTTTGGATGCTTGCCACTATTTACTTAAAAGCCCTTGTTAAAAACTGGCAAACTGAAATTTTTGACAACCACCTATATAAATAGTTGTAGTTCGACCTTTACTTCAGGAAACACTAATAACCTACCATTGGAAAATTTAATTACATTGACCAGTTTCTAACTTTTCACCTTTCCTCAACATACAAACAGGCACAAAGCATTACAGGAAGAAATCCAAGTATTCACAGCAAACTGATATCAAGTGACTGAATTACATTGAAGCAGTGAAAGAAACCCACACCTTCACCTAAATGACGTCAGGCCCTTCAAATCGCAAATCTACAGTTAGCCACCACACCTACCACTCTGCTCAACTGGTAGGGCCTGTTTTACCCTGTTCTCTCAGACCAAATCCAAAACACACACACACAGAGCATTTCACTGCACTGTCCGTAGATGCCTTCGTAGCACCTACACTTGGACTTCCAAGAATAAATGACAAAAAAGTAATTGCAATTAATTGAACGTACCCACTTGTAAAGGGGGAAATGAGGAGTAAATGATCGCATGTGTTTAAGGCAGCTTTCGTTGCTAAGGCCCTGGCCAGCTTTATCTTTCTGTTCATCTGCCTAGTGATGGCTGTTAGGGAGAGTGGCATTGGTTTACGTTACGGCATCACTGCAACTTGTGTGAGCCTATATGTCCTATAGATTGTTTACATGATGACTTGTTTAAAAAAAAAAAAAGAAAAAGCATGAATCAGGACATGAAAAAAGTGAGCACTGATATATTCACCAAGATACCTGAGTCAACACACACACACACACACACACACACACACACACACACACACACACACACACACACACACACACACACAGCTTCTTTCTCATCTGTATTCAATTTCCAGGTCAGCAGCTCGCTGAGAGATTCTTGCCTTCTTCGTTCTTTCATACGCCTAAGGTAGCGAGTGCAATGCATCAAAATGTGCTCAACACTACTCATATTGCCTTCATGTTTGCTGCTGTGAAGAGCAACAGCATTTTGAATCTGCAAGCATCAACTGTTTCAGTTCTGGTGGAGTTTACAAAGGTCAAACTAAAATAGAAATTACTGCTGATGAACCACAGCAGTTGTAGTTACATTAATTAGTTGTCTAAATTGATTAACAGATTCAAAGAAATGAATTGCCATGCATCAGAAGGTACATTTGCTATATTTACACTCACCGCCCTAGAAACCTGGCATCTGCCAGGACAAAGAACTAAACTTGGCTTAAATACTTAACAAAAAAATCAATCATAAAATCTAAAGACCTTGAAATCTGAAAACAAGAACTAAGACTAACTGTCAAACGGCATCATGGTGGTGCAGTGGTTACACTGTTGCCTCACAGCAAGAAGCTTGTAGAATTAATCCTGCTGGTCAGCTGTGTGCATGTTCTCTCTGCCTGTGTGGGTTCTCTCAGGGTACTCTGGCATCCTCACACACTCCAAAGACATGCATGTTACATTAGCTGGATATTTTAAGCCATCTGTAGGTGCGAATGGTAGTCTGTGTTAACACGCTGAAAGACTGACGAGCTGTCCAGTGTGTACCCCAACTATTGCAGAGTGTCAGGGGAATTGCAATCCCGAAATGGATAAGCGGTTTAAAAATAATAAATAAGACTGATGACTGTCTTTACAATGTACTTCAATAAATACCAGTAATAATGTACATAAACAATAATTAATAGAAGAAAAAGGGAGACAACTTAAGTTCAGATAACTGCACATCTGATCCAATTCATGCTTTGTAGGTATATTGCTGGGGACCCCACGAAAGTCAGTGTTCAGTGTGGTTTATGATTTTTTTTTAAAGTATCGACAAACTAAGATTTGTTTGTTTTGTTTTTAAACCCCGAGCTACAGTCACGTCTTATCAGCGTGCTGTTAAGCTGTTTTTTAAAACATATAAAAGGGGCTTCAAATACTTAGTAAGTCTATTAAAAACATTCAAATGTTATCACTTTATACTGTTCACTAATTATCCTTGACTCAAAGGCACTGCTGTCAAGATTGACAGAAATGCAATATGAGATATGGTGGATGACCTTGAATCATTCACTGATACTGCGAACTCCAATCAGCCCCATCCAAATGGGCACAATGTTGCCCTAATCTCAATCGCATTAATTGTGAGAAGGACGCACAATGATTAACCCACCCCTGAAACAGACTCGACAAAGTACATCATAGCTGCAGAAAGAAATTGAAGGGGTGATAATATTCTGTACTACCATTTTTAAAAGTAACCATCTGGCCTAAAGCCAATACCAGTGTTTTTTTTTTTTGTTTGCTTATCTTGTTTTTCCTTCTTTTATACTTGAAAAATATATATAAATAGATTAACCATTTTAAAGTTTTTCAGGAGTTCATCCCATTATTTTTGAACATTTAGCCTGAGCAAAACATGTGTGATACAACAAATAAATCTAAGTTTCTGCAGTAACTCCTAGCAGACAATAAGATGGCTATATTGGTACATCCCATTATGTTTGCCCATCACTTCTGGTCTAAAGTAAGGTGAGAAAATTCTCACTGCACATTTTATAATGTCTTTAACAGCAGTGTATGAGTGGGAAATGACACCTGAATGCATTGTTTTTACATCTGGCTCGGGGTGGGCAGGTGCTTCATCTCTTATTTGTGCTTTATTTCCTTGTTCTTTCTTGTAGCTCCTTTGTGAACAAAGTCTTGTATAAATAAACCTCATGAAAACTTATAGTTTAGTTAGTTGTGCATTTTCACTAAATGACATCTACAATGAGGAAATGTCTCACCTTTGACAAATGAATGGCTCAGCTCCATCACACCTCCATGAGCGGAGGATCCGGCCTGCTAAGCAAGTGTGCAACTACCCAAACAATGAAATGAACGGTGACGTGACAACTGAAGAGGCATACCAGTATTTCTAGCTGTATTAGTGGGTCAAAAGATGTGGCTTATTGAATAGAGGGAGAACACTGTAGAACAGGAAATCAGACTGATCTTGTCTAGGGAAGTGGACAAACTGCGCGAACCTGTTAATAAGACAATGTGTACCAAAACCAATTTTGAAGCGCACTCATGCCACATCTTATTACCAGGTACTTTAACACAAACTACATTCTAACATGACGTGACAAACATGCATTTATCCTGATATTTACCACTGAACTGGTGTAGCACTCGTGTTACACACAAGTAAGTTCCTCAAACAGCCAGTCCGAAGCCTTGCACAACATGGGAACGCATTCGATCAAAGTCACTCAACATATCTGCCATTTCACACCGTCAGAAGGATGTCATAAGTCACTTCTCTACATTTGACAGCTCTCTAATTATATGTGCCCGGCAACTGTTCATGATGACTGAATGGAAAACTGTGTTGGTCAGTAACTTTACGCCACGACCCCCACCCACCCCCCAGACTTGTAGAACCATTAACTCGCAGGTTAGCTGGCTGTCATGTGTAAAGAAAAATAAAAGGCTTGCAAACTTTGAAGCCAAATAAAGCAGCTCCCAATTAGGGTTGCTCAAAATTTTAAAATAAACCACTCCAGTTAAGCAGTATTTATCGGACACAAGCCAAGAATAAGAAAATCTGCTTTTATCAACCTGCCCGTGGGTCAAACGGATCAAAATCGACACTTAAATCTCTGACGGGCACAGAGAGACTTGTCGACACTCAGTCCGTCCTCATGTCTGGTGCCATTTTGTCCCATATCTTGAGACCTGACACCAAAGGCTTTCTATACATGGCCTTTAAAGACAGACTGGGTTTGTGTGGGAGTATTCATCCATGACCTTTTGCCTACAAACCTAGTTAAGAATTTGCCATGACCCCAAACTTTTTTTAATCCAACCCTAAATCCTTACTGGATGCTGTGGGATGAGAATGGACGCATTCAGAACAACAATAGCATTACATCAAAACAACACAAGGTGAAGGCCACACAAACAGGGTACAAGAACAAGTTCAGTTTGAGGGGTTCTTAATCACCAAGGCACCAGTTTGGTTTTACAGTCTTATGCGCCTGACAAAATATCACAGGAACATTTCTTTCCCTTACAGCTTTATGCCACATGTGCTACAAACTAAAGAATATTCCATATTCTTCCAGCTATGTATGGTTTCAAGCATTTCCCTATCAGAGTGGATAATGTTGGATTGTAATGCAGCTAAAGTGGAGCCTGGTCTAATGTTTTAATTGACTGCTTCTCTTCTGCCAAGGTCCTGTGCAGAGGCCAGTGCGGTTGTCTCACTGAATTTGGTGAAGAAGCTTACGCTCATTAGTTTGTACAAGTTTGTACAAGAACAATATGTTCAAGAAGTCCCCAGCTTTAACTATGACAACTTCAAAAATCCCACTGGAGATGGAAATGCCCCGTCTGTATTTATTGTATGCACAAGGCAACTACAGTCTACAAACTCAGCAGCATTACTGCTGACCTTTGCTCCTTTAAGGGTGTAGCCGTGTAAGAATACACATGCCTCGCTGTCAGTGTGTATGGTTATTTGCCTACATATGAACATAAGCGTATGTCTGCTTTTCTTTACACTCTGTAGCTGTTTTTGAACAAGAACTCCAGGAAAATGTTGGAAAAAATCAGGTCCGAAAATTGCCCAAAAGTTTTCCTTTCGGTGCAGTGAGACATCATGCGGACTTTGCACTAGGAAGCAGGCAGGTTAAAGAGTTTGTCAGATCCTACTGAGTCAGGCATTTGCATTCTCACATGAACCTCCATCAGGTAATGACTAGAAAAAGTTCACAGCTATTGTGCACATTATAAAAAATTTTTTAAAAAAAAGCTTAACCAAAGTGGTGACAAGCGGTGGTAAACAGGCAACTTCTGTCAGCATTTTGCTTTTATGGGAAGTAAACACAGAATAAGAAAAGAAATCTTTGAACCCTTGCATGTTTACTATAAAGACACTTTGCTATTGGATGATGAAATAAGGTCTGTATTTTGGTTGAGTCATTCGTCAACAGTTCACACTTCGTATTTGGGTTTTCTGTGTTTCTGTTTAGTTTCTCAGAGGCAACATTAGCACCCTCCTTATTGAGTTCTTTTATATTACAAAGCAATGTATCTAATTTTTCACAAAGGTTTTAATAAAAATTCTTTGCACTTCAGAGCATTTGCTCTAAGTTCCCACACTCATAAAAGCTACTGACCAACTGCTATAACAAAGCACCACCACAGATGCATTCACAGACCTTCAGGTATGCCAGCAACACAAATACATAAGTGAGTTTAACATCAAACACATGCTGACATCATCCACTGGCTACACTGTCAATATGTAGACACCCCCCTCATAATGACAAGATAAAACTCTAAAATTAAGAATGATGCTGCAGATATGGGTGGCAATGGGTGGACATGGGGTGTGGCTGTAGCAGGTCATCTACTAATCGGATGGTTGGTGGTTTGATTCCTGGCTGCTCCAGTCTGTATGCCTAAGTGTTCTTGGGCAAGATGCTGAACCCCAAGCGTTCATTGGAGTGTGAATGTTAGGTAGAAAGCACTTAGGCGCAGAAGAAAAAGTGCTTCTATGAATGAGTGTGAATGGCTGAATGAGGTATGTTGTACATCAAGCAGAGTAGGAAAGTGCTATATAAAAACCAGGGGTGGGGCTTAATTTTAGCTTCCTAGTTTGGGTCCTCTTCGGCTTTTAAATTTTGAAGCACACAACTCAAACCACTGCTAATAAAATGTATAGAAAAATGGCTCCTGAACAGTGAAACCTTATCTGCACTGCCTCTGCAACTGACAAATTTGAATTTTTATTGTTTTCAGGAGCTCTTTCACATATGGATAGGGTCAGCAGACTTGTACTACGTCAGAAGATATTTGCTGTCTGTACTGCCTGAGTGCTTTCAAATCCCCCCCCCAGGGCTACTTATGTTATATACAACTGTGATCTACAAGGACTCTTGACTCCCTCCTGAACAGTTTTTTATTAATAAAATTAGCATATATCCTGGAATACAAACTCCAAAATCTCACTTTCATTGCAACACAGGCAGTAATACTACTTCTTTGCCACAACAAACGAGTTCTGATAGCTTTCTGCCACATTCAGGGTTCTCAAATAAGGACTGACATACACAAACACGACGACTCAAAGAACAGTTTCCAATTAATCTCAGTCTGAATCTGCAAAGGTCAAAGTGACAAAAAGTAAGTAGGACGACATGCCTAAGACACTTAAATTTGCAATGCCGTCCTGTAAGGAGTGGGAAATCCAATGTGAGCGCGTAGGCAAGCTGGTGAATCACTACCAAACCAAACATTGTAAAAGGCCAACCAGGGCCTCCCTCCACACCAAAGTAGCTCTGTCTTCAAATATCCCCGATAACATTATTTCTGAGATAGATTTTAACGGACATCTTACCTGCCCGGTCGAATTTTCAATGACTTGAACTAGTGGGGGCCTTGTTGACATTTTTGAAAGAGTCTGAGTCCCAAAACAGAAAAAAATGGGAAAGGAACCGTGTAACGAGAACGATTCGTCAGTCTCTGTTGAGCATTTAAAACTTGTGTAGCTGATAGCTGCGGAAACTCTCCAACAGATGCCCAGTGCTAGCCAGCTAGCAGTGCCACAGACAGCCCGTGAATCAACAAGTTGAATCCCACATCAGCGGCTAGCCGAGTTAGCCAGCTAGCTCGAAACTAGCTAGCAGCAGCAACCGCAGGTCCCATGTTTGTCAACAGCCAGAAAACAAGGAAAAAAATGTTTTCTTCAGTGTGAAGACACAGTTCCCACTTTAAGTTGATGTGCGTCGATAAAGAACAGCGAGGTATATAGCACGGATGTAAGACGCGAGCTAACTACCTGGTACTGTGACGTTTTGACCAGCTAGCTACTTTGGCTAGCTTGAAGAAAAAAAGTTGGGCAATTGTTGTTGTATTGAAAGAAGACCAGGTTCAATTAGGTGGCTATCATGCTAACTTGTAAAGTCGCTAAGTGAGGTCTGAGAAAGCGACGGCTGTTGCCAAAATCTACAGAAAATGTCGATCGCACAGCGTCGTTTTCATCGCGCAGCGTCACCGTTTGTCTTTCTCCTTCTGTGGCAGAGAGGTTTCCTTTCAGGTCTCAAACCAGCTTCGAGGTCTGCAAAACTTTCAGGCCAAAGTTATTTCCCGGCGAGCTCTCGACCTTCTCAACTCGCACAAAGCAAATTCAGATATTCCCAGCGAGTTATCCGGGCAGGGTATCCTAAAAATAAAAGCAGCACCTTGTAAAATGGTCACATGGCAGGTGGGAATCACAAATTAATTCGTTGCGCTAGCTAACTGATCGACATTAGCCCATGCAGCTAGCTAATTCAGCGTTTCTTTTGAGGTAAAGCTAGCTAGTTAGCTTATTCCCCAGCGACCGCAGTGGCGGTGACTGCCAGAGAGCAACCCACGGAACTCAAAATCCACGGAAATCACCGGCGCTCTTCCTTGTGTTGCGTGATTGGAATAAGGTCGTTCACCAGTGCTGCACTGCAGTGTGGCGATATACCAGTTCGTCCTGTCGGTACACCGACTATATACTCCAGTTGCCCGCAAACCGAATGAGGAATCATCAAGTTGTAAAATCCATTATCAGCAAAGTGGGCTTTTCTTTCTCGGAGGTGCGTGTCACGGGCAGCGGGGAGGAGGGGGAGAAAAGCGAGGAGCTGCGCCCGAATGCAGTCTATGCGCACGATCCTGCCCTCATACCGGAACAGGCTCACGGCAACATGGCTGCTTGCTTGCACCACCACGACTGAAAGGGGAGGGAGGGGAGCTCTGAGCTCGGCTTCTCTCGCTTTTTTCCGAGCCTTTACTGCTGAATGACCGCAGTTCCTCCATGCTGGTAAATGGCAGGTGCGGGAGATTGTAGTTGTTCTCCTCAGGCTGCCAGGAATGAAGGCTCTCTCATAGCTGTAGAAAGAGAGAGAGCCAGAGCCTCAGGGGTGCAAAAGTTCAACGGTCTCTCGGTTCCCTTTTTGGTGTATTGATTTATTTAAGTATGCCGATGAATATTTAATTCGGCTCTTTGGCTGCTGCATTGTTAATGTTGTTGCAATGTCTTTTATACGAGCTCTCCTGACTGAGTTAATGTGTCCATGTTTCTACTTCCATCTGTGATGGAATTTAACCTAATCAAGTAAGTACTGTATTTAAATACAAATATGAGGCACTATTTATGCAATTTTATACTTATTCCGCTATGGTTCAGAGGGAAATATTGCACTTTTTACTACAGTAGTCTCCATTTAATACTCAGCACATTCGTGACTATTGAATATGAGTTGATGATTTTTACAGAAGCTACCAAAAAGCAGAGAAGTAGCTCCAGCAACTACAGCATGAATGCATGTAGTTTCATGAACCCTGAGACCCCTTTCAGCAGAGCTAATGAGGAGCCGTACTTTCTTTTTCTCAGTGAGTAACTAGATTTTACCCTTATTATGTCCATGCAGATTAATTTAATCTGCAAACAGGCCCATGGACACACATACATACACCTCTTTCTGTATGCTTCTGGAAGCTCCAGTTCTGCAGGCAACACCTACAAGAATTGCCAGATATTTTTACCAGTGAGTCACATCCTTGTTTCCTTTCATTTGTCACACATTTAGCTTATTCCCATCACACCTTGAAGAATTCCAGTGCCCATTTAGTAAGGCATATTGCTACAGTGCAGTGCAGCGCTTATGGAGAGTACATAAACGCTTTGATCCTTAAGTCTAAATCTAACCTACTGGTCAGGATTTCATATTTTGGACTAAATATTTGGTTGATATACAACTTAATTTGAAGAGAAATGTAAAATATAAAGCAAAGAGGTATAGTTTTCTAATTGAAAGCTTTACCTTTTTTGCAGCCACAGCTGTAAAAATAAAATGGAAATATAAACTCATGCCATCCCAAAGTGTGACTGCGAGAAGCTGACTGCAGGCAGAGACATCTTCAAGTTACTTAGCAACTGACTCAGATAATTTGACTTCCACTGGAAGTAGTGATGCCACATGTCTGTCAGTTGGGAGGTGCAATATCAAAAATTCAGCATTTAAACAATGTGAGGATGTTGCGGAAAATTAAAAGAAGAATTCAGGATGTGAATGGGAATGAGAGGGTTGTTGAGGACGACCGGGAGAGCATCCAACTGGCAGGATTTCCCGATGAACCAAGGGAAAAATCACCTCCCTGATGATGGAGGGAGAGCACTCAAGGGTATGTGCACTGTTACAGGAAACAACCAGGCCTCCTTTTAGCATATCTGTCTACTCTCTATATATTAATAACAAACCTTGTTAATGCAGAATCACTGCAACTTTCAGCCAGCATGTAAACCTCTCCAAGTCACTTGGCAGAATGATTTTCAGTGCTGGATCATGTCCAGTTTCATGGTGGATCGGAGGAGCACAACAGCAGTTTGGGGTGAAATGTCAGGAAAAAAACAACCATCATGTTCACATCTATAGAAAAACAGTAGCTATGTAAACTCAAGTGACACCACAGTCTTTTTTTAGGTTGTGCATGAATCATTTTAGCAGGAATCAAGCAAATATGTGCTGAAATGTCGCCATCTCCAGGATGCCTCCATATATTACATCTATCTATCTATCTATCTATCTATCTATCTATCTATCTATCTATCTATGTATGTATGTATGTATGCTTTAAGTCTCATATACATTTGCACTGAAATGGCAATTTTATTTATATAGCACATTTCATTACATGCAAACTCAATGTACGTAACACAGAAGATAAAAACATCAAAATGCTGTAAGACAGTAAAAACAGCTAACTAATAAAACAAAGCAAAAAAAAAAATATATATATATATACATTTTCTAGCTGTTGCAAAGAAGAAATGACACTGTAGGAGGCTGAGTCGCAGATTTGTAATTGTGCTAATCTAAATGTATTTTAAGTGTCACTGGATGAACATTAAAAAAAAAAATCAGCCTTTGAGTCTCTAGTTACTATTTTCATCTGCCAAATGTATGTGGCTGCACTGAGGCTGTAATACGTAACAGTTATTTTTGATATGCAGTCAATGATTTTCCCTGTAGAGCCCGGCAGCACATGAAAAAATATCAGCAGCTTGATCTGTGATTGCCAGGCTTTTCCAGCGTTTACGCTTTTCAGCAAATCTCTTCTAAAATCCACATCAGTCAGGGTGTGTGTAACTCTGTGGAAATATACAGATCTTTATTATTATGGCACCCAATTAAAGCAGCTGCCTTATTTTTTCTTTCACATAGTTACACATGTGATCTGAATGCGCTGGAGCATAAACCGCGCAGCTGTTAGGACTGATTTGATCTGACAGCTTCAGGGAGCCAGTTACTGAACAAGGTGTGGATGTAATCAAATAGTGTTTAAAAGAAAGAATCACATTTGTTCAAGCTGTTACTAGATTTTTATTTTTAACATTCTGACCCTGTTATGTAACCTATCTCTAGAGTTATTGCATGTATGATATGCATATACTTTGGGCTACTGATGTTGCAAGTTTTAAATCATAGTTGTGATTTATATCATACTATGATTTTCTGACAAATTCAAGTGTTTAACACCCACACATACACTATATTGCCAAAAGTATTCACTCACCCATTGAAATCATTGAATACAGGTGTTTCCACAGGTGTATAAACCAAGCACCTAGGAATGCAGACTGCTTCTTCAAACATTTGTGAAAGAATGGGCCACTCTCAGGAGTTCAGTGAATTCCAGTGTGATACCATGATAGGATGCCACCAGTCCAGTCATGAAATTTCCTCACTACGAAATATTCCACAGTCAACTGTTAGTGGGATTATAACAAAGTGGAATTTGATTGGGAAGGATAGCAACTCAGCCAAAAAGTGGTAGATCATGCTGAGGTGCATAGTGCAGACCTCCAAACTTCATGTGGCCTTCAGATTAGCTCAAGAACAGTGCAAAGAGAATTTAATTGAATGGCTTTCCATGGCCAAGTAGCTGCATCCAAACACAATGTGCCAAGTGTAAAGTTTGGTGGAGGGGGGATTATGGTGTGGGGTTGTTTTTCAGGAGTTGGGCTCGGCCCCTTAGTTCCAGTAAAAGAACTCTTACTGCTTCAGCATACCAAGACATTTTGGGCAATTTCATGCTCCCAACTCTGTGGGAACAGTTTGGGGATGGGCCCTTCCTGTTCCAACATGACTGCACACCAGTGCCCAAAGCAGGGTCCATAAAGACATGGATGAGCCAGTTTGGTGTGGAAGAATCTGACTGCCCTGCACAGAGTCCTGACCTCAACCTGACAGAACACCATTGGGATGAATTAGAGTGGAGACTGCAAGCCAGGCCTTCTCATCCAACATCAGTGTATGACCTCACAAATGCACTTCGGGTAGAATGATCAAAAATTCCCATGAACACACTCCTAAACCTTGTGGAAAGCCTTCCCAGAAGAGTTGAAGCTGTTATAGCTGCGAAGGCTGGGCCAACGTCATCATAAACCCTGTGGATTAAGAATGGGATGTCACTCATATGTGACAGAATACTTTCGGCAATATAGTGTATGTTTCAAATTGTTTTAATTAGCGCCTGTATTCAGTGTAATGGTATGTATGCTGAAGCAACATGACTCCACAAGCCAATAAGAATGCTGTAGAAGATCAAAAGGAGCAGCACAGTGATGGCTAAAAAAAGGGAGCAATCAAAGGTAGGCAGGAAAAGAGTCGATCACACAAACATAAAGTAGAGTTAGTGATTCCCTTAGAATCATCATTCTTCCTTCTGCAGTCCGTTGGGTGAAAATCTTGGCCTTAACCTTGCAATTTAGAAGCTGCTGACTCACAGCATGGGCAAAACTAGTACAGAAGGAACCAAAGCCAAAAAACAGGCTTTCTATACAGGCTGTGCTATAATCACAGTAAGTGCAACACCATGTAATTAGATAAATGGACCGAATCCCATTACTGTTAGTTATGATGAACGTAATAAAGACTTGCTTTATGGCCCATTAAGCAACGATGCATAACAACACTTTTTTTTATGATTGTGAAATAATGAAGTGAGAATGGTTTTATATCTACAGGTATACAATAAAATATGATGAGGAAGTCAGGATTTCCTTTGTATCTCCACAGGAAATACCATGGAGTAGGTGAAAGCTGTTTGATGGCCTCCAGCTTGTTTTTGACTTTTCAAGATAGAAAAAAAAGTGCAAATGTCTGACTGCCTCCCTCAGCAGATGTGCTGCTTTAAGAGATACTTTGACAGGTATCTATACTTTTCTCATATAGACTGCAGTGAGAAGTTAACACACTGAGGTCACTCATACTCCCATCTTAAATTGTATATAAAATATAGTTGAATTTTCCTGTTTAAATATTTAACTGGACACTCGATAGCTAAAAGGTTTGACATACATGGTGCACTCTTTTTTTTAATGCAAATTACACATCCTTAAATGAGCTGTAATGCTAACAGGGCTGCCTTCTGTCCTCTGAGTGATTTTGTCAAAATGAAAAACATCCTCTCTCCATGATACTGAAAAACTATTCCATCCATGTGTTACTGCTAGGCTGGACTGTTGTAATTCCTAATTACATTACTCTAAAATATCCCAGAAAAGCCTTCATTTGATCTAAAACACTGCAGCAAGAGGCCCAACAGGGACTAGAAATTGAGATCACATTTCTCCCATATTAGCTTCTCATGTCCCATATGGTATTTTGCACTCTTCGAGACCATAGTACCATGTTATCCCAATCTGAGAATGCAGGATTACTAGAGTTTCTAAAACACAAATGGGAAGCAGAGCCTTCAGCTTTCAGGCTCCTCTTCTGTGGAACCAGCTCCCAGTTTGGATTTGGGAGACAAACACCATTTCTACTTGTAGGATTAGGCTTCAAACTTTCTTTTTTGATCAAGCTTATAGTTAAGACTGGATCAGGTGACCCTGAACTATCCCTTAGTTATGCTGCTATAGGCTCAGGCTGCTGGTGGAGCTCCCAGTTTGTATCCCACCATTTATGTTGCATGTCACAAATTTTGTATCGAATAGTTGTGTGTTTTTTTTTGTCCTGTTTGTTGCTTGTGGTCTCTCTATGCTTCTCTTTTCTGTCATGTCCTCATTCCCCTAAACTCCCTCAACCTAGTCTTGCTGGAGGTCTCTTCCTGTTAAAAGGGAGTTCTTCCTCCCCATTGCTTTTGGTCACTGGAGTTGTAGGGTCTTAACCTTACAATATAAAACTGCTTGAGCTGACTGTTATGAATTGGCACTATGTATAAAATGTAATTGAAAAAAGGCCAATGTTCAATTGACATTTTTTTTTTTTTTTTTACACAAATGCCACACATCAGATAAATTATGTAAGCTTGCTAATTTTTGCATTAAATCTACAGCTGGGGATGATGAGAACAGCACTGATTTTGCAGGTTAAGAATTAAGGCATACAGAATTTTGGCCACGAAGATCACACTTGTTTAAAAGTTAAAATTCTTTAAATTCATCCTTAAGAGGGCAACAATATGTAACAAACAATACTAGGCTCAGAGTTCACAGAAACCCCCAAATTCTCAGTGCTCTGAGAGGGAACCTTGTGTTAAATAAACTTTGATGCTGGTTCATGTATTAAATAAGTGTGCATTTACTGACCTCTGTTAATCTCAAGTTACCTAATTCAAGGCTGTCTGTTTAATCCAGTAAAAAAAACAAAACAAAACAAAACAGTTCAAACACAGCCATAGTAATGACACCATTATCAGGAACTGAGCAGATATGATTTTAATCCCTTCCGAGCTCCATTAATCTTTTATGAAAAAGTCTCCATTTAGCTCCTGCTCTCTGAAGATAACATCTGGTGCAACGGTCAGTTCATACTCTGATACAAGCCATTATACCACCCTTTAAACCAGCTTCCTTCTGATTGGCTGCAGGAAGTTTAATGAGCAGGTAGGTGGTGTTTCCTTACTCACAGAATGGCCATATTAAGGATATCTGCTCTCTGACCTCATACAGATCCAAGAGGTGAAATATGCTGAAGTAGTACACGTGTGATAGAAAATAAGGGGAAGTACAATAATTAACTTTTAATGTGTAATAAGTAAAAACAGCAGCGCAAAATGCTACAGCACAGTGAGATGAATACAGATCTTTTCCACTCTGAGAATTGGGAGATGACAAATATAAACAAATGGATGAATGAACATACTTTAAAAAAAAAGAAAAAGATTATGGACTTAAAGCAATCTGAATCAACAAAACTACTGAAAGCCTCAGTTTTTACTAAACAGAAAAAGACAACCATATAAATCAATATTTTAAAAAGTACCTGAGGAAAAACAGAGGTTTCAAACATATGTACATCATGCAAGCTTCCCTGCACTTAAAACCAAATATTAATGTTTTTATGACTGGGGGCTCCATAATGAGAGAAATCCCTTTCCTTTAAGTCCATTTCAGAAAGTAGTGGTTTGCCTCTTCATCCTGCTTTTTACCACATACTGAACTTTAGAGAGCTCTATCCAGACGCCCAGGTGCATCAAATCAAACTGCAGAAACCTTTGAAAGCATACATCTGAAGGAAGAAAGGGAACATTCAGCTGAAAGAGGAATAAAAAAAAACTATAGGAATATAAATAACAAAGGCAGCTGTGGGGGTGTTAAAATAGCTCTACATCCAGCCAGGGAGGGGGGGGGATTCACCTCTGACTCGCTATCTTTAAATAGCACCGAGCAGCTCCCCCACAGTGACCGTCGTCAGGTCGGAGTAGAAGTTGCCCTCGTTGTCTCCGCCCCCAAACACCAGCAGAGTTCTGCCGCTGGAGCCGTCATTCATATCCATGTCTTCATCTTCCTCTAAGAAATGGCAGTGAGTGGCTGCCTCCATGGTGATGATGGAATGCCCCGCCCTGGGTACAGAGAGCTGAGGGACACTCACCTCTGTCCAGCTGTTGGTGTCTGAAACACCAAAAGAAAAAAAAAAGGCATGAGATTCGTTTTCGCAGTGCTGGTTTAGACCTGCCTTACCCGATGCTCAGTGTGAAGCCGTCATATGGATGCAGCTTCCCACTATATTTTACATTTTATATTTTTCCACTGTCGTTTTTTCCACTTTGATTCATGTTCAGAGTAAACTAATGAGTTAGGTGTAGAGGTGTCAGACTACCTGCTTATGCTAAGCTAAGGTAAAAATGCTGCTGGGTGTAGCTTTATATGAATGATGATTAGTTTAGGTTTAGGTAAAATGGATAAAGACAAGGTGTTGCATATTATTACTCAGTGTTTAACACCATGTTTACAGCTGTTTGCAGCCTGCAGTCACTTTACCCAATTTTATCCAATGCAGATTTAAAAAAGAAAAAAAAAGAAGTAATCTATCCCAGCTGTTATAGGGCAAGAGGAAGCACAAGAAAATGGATGGATAAAGTAATCTAGGTCACTCTAAGTGGAGGGCAACAACCTAATTTAATATTAAAAGTTATTAAAGGAATGCAAAAAACTGGATTTGCAATATGTGAAATTGAAACCTTTTTTCTGGACTTCTTTTTTCCAAGTGTAAGAAATTATGATGCACAATTTTCACTGTTCAACATTTCAGAGACACAAACAAACACACAATCAGCTGAAATAAATAAACAGTCGATATCCAAGACGTCATTTCAGTCAGGCATACCCTACTTTCTTTGCTCAGCTAAAAAGACGTACATATGTTTACAAGTCTGACTAATATTCTTGGCTGATATATTGTATGAGGTGTGCTTTCAAAATGTAATGGATAGAAAATGCTTGGGGTCATTTAGAAATATTATTGCCACGTAATCTGTCCAGCAGGGTGGCTTCAACTCTCTTGTTTACGGTCCTCTCAGCTCTTTGCATCTATGTGAAAATGGCACTGCTTCCTGTCACCAACACTGTTTAAAAATAATCCTTGCAGCTTATTTTCACATTTATAGCAGTGTTATATAGTGATACAACTATTTTTGTTTCCCATTACAGTCCCTTTAGTTGTAGTACGCTTTCTTGTTTTATTTTAGGCATTTCTATTTATGTTTTTAATGCAAACATATAATCTCAGCACTTTACCAGCTTTTGTTTATGGGTGATGAAACTGGCTTCACATTCTTTAGCAAAGCAAAACGTGCATTTATTTAAGAAACGAGAGGCTCAATGACCTACAGAGCTCTGCTGTCAAATTATTTTTATTGTTTACAAATTCTGAAAATTTGTTGAAAAAAAAAAAGAAAAGAAAAAACGAATAAGTCTATAATCCCAAAGAATACTTGTATCAAGTTTCAAAACATTCAGTCAATAAATAAGGGAGAAGCAGTCACTGAAGTTAAACATGAACATACTGTTTAACTTCAAAAAAAATTTTTTTTTAATTGTTAAAAAAAATGAAATTAAAAAGATTTTTTTTCTGAAGCTTTACATATTAAAAACTTAAAGTTTCAAAAGAAGAAGCCTAGGAATGAGAGAGGAGTAGGGATTAAATATAAACATCAGCGTTGATGACCGAGGAGGAGTGAATTTAGCAAAAAGTTGCCGGATGGCTCGGTATCGGATCATTCCTGCTGACTGTCGTTTACGGCGGCGATAGAAACAAATAAAAAATTTTCCATAAGTGGTAAAACAAAGACAGGATTTTATTAACATCCTAGAAGCTGCTTAAAATTGCTTCAACATGCTTCTGTAAGCTACTTCATTATGTACATGTCTACGGCTTTTATTGTGAATGGTGTGGACACAAAGGAGGCCCTTTTTGGCACAGGCGTGGAACCAATCGGACGTCCGGTATGGATTGTGCAGGGATAGTACAGAGTGAAGCAGTGTCTGCCAACTACTTTGTGAACTACATTACCAAAAACCTAAAATAATTCCATCTTGCTCTAAAATCCACCATCAGTCAGGCTCTGTCATTAAGCAACAAAAGCTCTTCTCACCTATATCGAAGATGAAGGTGTCACTGAGGGCACTGTTTCCGTTGTAACCACCGTGGATCAGGAACTTTGTGTCTGACAGCACAGCGCTGCCATGCCAGCTGGAACACACACAAAAACACACAATGTCCGTGTATAATTTCGCATTGTTTGAAGCTTCTTGAAATTACTGCAGTTGTGATACTGCAACTATCGCCACCCTTTATTTTAATCTCCAGACTTATTACAATCTTATTAAACCTTAATTTGAGGAACATAAATGTCTCCATAAAGACCTAATTTTTTCCAAATTAGCTTTGGCAAATGTTATTGCTGATGCTGTTTAAAATACAGCTGTGCCTAAATAAAAGAAATACATAGGAAGCATCTGGCCCAGATGGCGTACGAAAACAAGTCCTCAGAATTAACTGAGGTATTCACAAACATATTCAATCTCTCCCTATCACACTGCACTGCCCCCACCCACCTTAAAACATCCACTTTAGTCCCACTTCCCAAACAGCCTGTAGTAGACAGAGTGACTGGTCCTCAAATACATCAAGGACATCAATATACACTACCTGGATTTAACTAAGCAAATAGGTACGAGCCTCCTATTGGATAATTACTGCATGGGTGATTATCTTTCAGCTGGCAACAAGTTATTTAACCCCAACTGGTGCAAACAACCATGTCGAAAGACACATTGCGTGGTTGTGGAAAAGATGTCAGTCTGTTTGAGAAGGGTCAAATCATTGGGACACATCAACCAGAGAAAACAAGATTGCAGAAACTACTAAAATTGGGTTAAGAACTGTCCAACACATTATTAAAAACTGGAAGGATAGTGGGGACCCATCCTCTTCGAGGAAGAAATGTGGCCGGAAAAGAATCCTGAATGATCGTGATCGGCGATCACTTAAACGTTTGGTGAAATCAGATCGAAGAAAAACAACAGTAGCACACAGGGGTATGTTTAATAGTGAAAGTAAGAGCATTTCCACACGCACAATGTGAAGGGAACTCAAGGGATTGGGACTGAACAGCTGTGTAGCCTTAAGAAAACCACTAATCAGTGAGGCTAACCGGAAAAAAAGGCTTCAGTTTGCTGGGGAGCATAAAGATTGGACTCAATGGAAGAAGGTCATGTGGTCTGATGAGTCCAGATTTACCCTGTTCCAGAGTGATGAGTGCATCAGGGTAAGAAGAGAGGCAGGTGAAGTGATGCACCCATCATGCCTACTGCCTACTATACAAGCCTGTGGGGGCAGTGCTATGATCTGGGGTTGCTGCAGTTGGTCAGGTCTAGGTTCAGCAACATTATGTGCTCAAAGAATGAGGTCAGCTGACTACCTGAATATACTGAATGACCAGGTTATTCCATCAATGGGCATATTCCAAGATGACAATGCCAGGATTCATCGGGCTCGAATTGCGAACGAGTGGTTCTGGGAGCACGAGACATCATTTTCACACATGGATTGGCCACCACAGAGTCCAGACCTCAACCCCACTGAGAATCTCTGGGAAGTGTTGGAGAAGGCTTTTCTCAGTGGTCAGAATCTGCCATCATCACTGCAAGATCTTGGTGAAAGATTAATGCAGCACTGGATGGAAATACATCTTGTGACATTGCAGAAGCTTATAGAAACAACGCCACAGCGAATGCATGCCTTAATCAAAGCTGAAGGCGGTCCAACGAAATAGTAGGGTATTAGTGTGTGACCTTGTTTATTGGCCAGGCAGTGTACATACAGAACCAATAGGTGTTGCCACTTCCGTTGCCCTCAACACTGCACTATACCACCTGGAACATATGCAACACTGTAAATTACAGCGCTGCATTAAACACAATCATCCCTTCTAGACTCTTCCACAAGATGTCCAAAATAGGCCTCAGTTATAACATCTGCCTACGGACATAAGACTTTTTTAAGAAAAGGGCAACAGTCGGTCAGGATGTGTCCCTGACTGCTCCTCCACCCTTGCACTCGAGGCTGTTTTGAGCATGGTATGGTAACTGCACTGCAGCAGATGGTAAGGACATGAAGGAGCCATAAAAACTGAACTAAAGATTACCAACGCACAGCTGCCTGCTCTCGTAGACATATACAGGTCACGCTGCCTGCAGAAAGTATGCTGCATCCTCAAGGATTCGCCTCACCCTGCTCAGCTGTTCGAATATCCGCCCTCAGGCAAATATTACAGGTTCATCACAGCACACACTGCACAATTCAGATCCATCACCACACTCTTTGACCATCAGTGAACTTCTTTTTCTAGGTAGGAGACAAAATTGTGTGAATGTTTTTTTTTAAAAACTGTATCATGTGCGATACCTTCGAGGAGAGGGGGGTTTCCCAGTTGTTTTGACTGCAGAAAACTCCATCAGACCTAAGAAATAAACACTACATTTTAATTAAGCAAGCATCGATGTGTATTTACACCTTCCCCCTGATGTAGGTATTTTATTTTGTGTGTGTGTGTGTGTGTGTGTGCGTGTGCGCGCATTTGGATGTGTAGGTGTGTGGTGCTTACCGAGGTCCAACATGTACATGTCATTATAGCAGACAGGAGTGTCCCACCCACCAAACACATAGATCTTTCGCTCCTGCATCACACATGCAGAGTGACTGGAAGAAAAAAACAAAGAGGAAGTCGAAGAGCTGGACGAATCAAAAAAAAAGTGATTGAAACGTGTGTTAAAGAAAGCTTTGGACTGAGTCTTGTTACCCTGATCGGGGTGAGGGTTTGTCTCCGGTGACAATGGGCTGGTACCAAATGGAGAGCCGGGGATCAAAGATATGCAGAGAGTCGCTACAGCCGTCAGGCTCCGGGTTGGGCCGAGGAAACACCCCTCCCAGCACGAACAGCTCACCCTGAAACATACTGCAGCTGTGGTAGGCCAGGGGAGGAACCTTACCCTGAGCCTGAAGAAGAAGAAAAAAAAAGAAGACGGGGATGAGGTCATTAAAAAAAAAAAAATTTAAAAAAGAGAACAGAAATAAAGTCAGCACAGGGTGTGGGCACAGAAAAGGTCAACACACACCTCCACCATGGTCCACTTCCAGCTCTGTGTGTCCAGAATGTGAACGTCATTGAACCACTTCTTGTTTTTAGAGCCTCCGAACACAAAGATCCTTCTCGAGTCAGGGTCGTAGATGGACGTGTGCCCGATCCTGGCATCAGGGGTCGGACCCTCTGCCAGAGTCTCCGCAGCCACCCAGGACATGTCCTCTGTTGAACACAGAACATCCTCTTAACCACAGCTCTTACCTGAGCCCTAAAAATCAACTCGATTCCAAACAGTCATTGATGACTGACTGACCTGTGCAGAGCTTCCACATGGGGTCTTTGCAAAACCCCATCCTGGCTCCCTGCCCTCCAATCAGAATTGCTGTTTGAGCATCGATGGGACACAATGTCTGTCCCCAGCGAGCTGACGGGCTGACCAGCGGGGCTGCAGGAAAATGAAGTGTAAAACGTCTCAACCAGAACACAGATTTACATTCAGAGGCCAGTTCTTCCAGGTTCACCTCGCTAATGCTGGGTTGGAGCACCTTTTGCCATGAGAACTGCCTCACGTCTTTGTGGCAGAGCTTTTAAAAGGTTCTTTAAATGTATTTTTTTCAGAAACTCTGCATTTACACGACAGCTTCGCACACTTGCCACAAATCTGTGTGCAAAGGTGCTCTAATGGACGGAGATCTGTAGAAGCCATTTCACTACAGTGAACTCTCTCTAATGTTGAAAATAGTCTGAGATTATGTGACATGTCGTGTTGTTCTGTTGAGAGTAGCCATTAGAAGATGGGTACTGTGTTATAAAGAGCGCGGACTTCATCATCACTCAGGCCACGTTTCAGAAATACTCACAGCAGCCTGCCTGGCACCAGCAACCCTGTCAAAGTTAATTAATTCAACCTCCTTCTCTATTCTGCTGCTTGTTTTGTTTGTCATCGGAAGCCTGTGTGCTACGAAGCAGGATTTGGGGCTTAGTGAGATCTCTTTAGTGTCATTAGTGTCATGTTACTTCTCCATAATAACCTGCTCTAGAGCTCGATGTGCAGGCACTAAGAGGTTCAAAGGTTTTTGTAGAGCACCTAAACCAGGGGTGTCAAACTCATACAATACGAATTAAGTTCTCAATGGGATGGACCAGTAACACAATGTTTTTCAAGAAAGAAAAAAAACCACACACACACACTGGAGCTACGCACATAGCAACCGGAGACCATGCAACTGAACGACTTCAAGCAACTACGGGTGAAACAGCCGGCTGCGATGAAAAGTCGGGCTAGTCCCGAGATAAGCGATTATAGTGGACACGGCTGACTGACGTATGACCTGGCAGTAAATACAATAGAAGGTTACCAAGGCAACCGTCTGCCTCAAAACAATGTGCGATGAGCGAATCGTTTCCAGCGTGGCTGCTGCTGCTTTAAGCTTCCCATAGATTCCATTTCACTTTTGTGTGGTGATGCTGGGATTGTATCGCCACTCCGGTGGGCCGGTCCGCATGTTCGACAACCCTGCTTTCAACTCTTTATCTTTCCCCAAAGAGCATCAGTGAGAGCTACAAATTCTCAGCAAAGAGGACTATACTTCCCTATTTGGCTGTCTCATTATTCTAGAGTCATATGGCGACATAATCCCAAAAACGCTAAAGCCTTGTTTGTAAACTGCTGACCTCACATGAAATTTGCAGGTTACGCCTTATATTTGTTACTTGCTCTCATACAGTTTAGCTACAAGCTACATTCACACATTCTCCTATAGCTACATACTGCACTGTGGTGCAGCCTCTGCTCATTGCTGGGAAAGCCTGGGTTGGCCTCTCGGGTTTGATAACCACCTTAAAAGAGCCCAAATTCAAGTTTCTGCTCCCCAACTGGCTGATTGCATGCAACATTGCTGTAACACGCCGATAAAGTCAGAAAAGCTGTCTAGATTAATATGCTCCAGAAGGGACTTGTATTTGAATCACTCTTTCAAGTGAATGTTTTTTGGGGGTTTTTTTGGCTTGCAAAAATATCGATACGGCAGAAAGACGGAACACCAACAGTGCGACCCAAATCTAGGAACACCTGCAGGGGCCGAGCCCCACGTGAGTCACACATTCAGGTTTGTGTTACCTCTCTGCACTGAGCACAAAACAGAAGATGTCCCCACGTGAACTCGGGATGGGGCGGTGTCAGCTGTGGCACTGAAGAGTGAATAAATACTAGAGAAAAATGTGCAAATAAAAAAAGAAACAGCACCGGTCTGTGTGGGAGCCCTGGCCTGCCTACTCTTCGTCCTGGCTGCACTCTGAGGAGGCGTTCTTCCCACAGTCCCCTGCGTCTCTGCTGCTGTGCAGTGAGGAAAGGGAGAAAAGAGATTTGATAGAAGACGCACCACCCAAAGAAATCTTTTGCATCTCTTAAAAACACCTCCTCTCTCACCGGCTCCTTTCAGACTGGTGGCATCTGCTCCACTAGCAAACAGCTTCTGGACAACTCTGGTTTGACCTCTGACCTTTTGCACCGGTGTGGTCTTCTCTGTAGTTACATTTGGACACATGTTCTCGTCATCTTTTCTTGTCTTTGTCCCGTCGTTGTCTTCTTCTATAGTTTGCTCTCTTTTCCTCTTGCCGTGGAGCTCTCGGGCTGCAGGTGGCGCCGCCGTGTCCTGGGATGGAACAGAATGATTTTCTGGTTTTATTAACAAAAATGTTTCCTTGTGATGTTACGAGCAACAGCACATCCTTATCGGATTACCTTTGGTGTGTACTCCTTCACAGCCATGAAGAGTTCTGGTTCAGTTGACTGAAGAGAGAAAAAAGCATTCGCATAAATGCATTAACCCGTGACTCTGTCCACGACCCAAACCTTTAACTGAAGGTACCGAGATTATACCCTAATGTTTCCATAGATTTCCTATTACATCAGCAACCTTCCTGTTGTACAGGAATATAACCAGAATACAACCAGCTGGGCAGCCGGTTGGGTCGAGTCCCTTTGAGTTGCTCTCATTGACAGACTCATTCAGGCTGATGGCAACATGTTGCAATCTGCCTGCCTTTATAGCAATTATTTGCAAACCTTCAGCAATCGCTCTGAGAGTGACCGCAGTCAGTCCAAGTCAGACTGCAACTGTTTACTTCCCATCAGGGGACCTGTGCAATCACCTAGCAACCATCTAAGCAATGCATTGTTGTTATGTGTAGTTTACTGGTTCAGTTACGTATTGCTTATTTTTGTTTAATACCAGCTTTTTTTTGTATTTTGGTTCTTGGTGACCCCACAATTGTTAATGATTTTTTATTGTAGGCAGTTTAAAATCTGGGACATACAGGTAGTGTTGTGTAAAAGTTTAAAGACTCAAAATTGATGAGAATGTTGCTTAATATGATGCCACACTCCTTTAGTGTTATCTGTTTTGAATAAATGCACCTTCATTCATGCAAATAGAACAAAGTGCTTGCATCCTGATAGATGGGGCATTCTGAAGTTTGATTATCTGTGACTCATTCCAGTGGATGGACATCAGGTCGGTTTGAAGGTCCTTCTCAATGAAAGTCAGAGAGATGAAGAGAAAGATTCAGCAATACGTAATGGTTTTTTACTGACTCATCACAATTGTACACAAATGGCGAAGACACGGAACAGTGATGAACCTTCCCAGGAGTGGCCGGCCGCCCAAAATTACCCCAAGAGCGCAGCGACGGGTTCATCCAAGAGGTCACAAAAGACCCCACAACAACGTCCAAAGAACTGCAGGCCTCACTTGCCTCAGTTAAGGTCAGCGATCATGCCTCCACCATCAGAAAAAGACTGGGCAAAAATGGCCTGCATGGCAGAGTTCCAAGGAGAAAACCACTGCTGAGCAAAAAGAACATTAAAGCTCGTCTCAATTTTTTCCAAAACACATTCTGATGATCCCCAAGACTTTTGGGAAAACATTCTGTGGACCGATGAGACAAAAGTGGAACTCTTTGGAAGGTGTGTGTCAGCAATGCATAGTGTTTGTGCATCTACTCAGAACTTCAACATCTCCTCCTAAACCACAGCAATCCCTGTGATACATACACTGTTATAATGTTAATACAACAGCATGACAAAGTTTACGGTGATTAAATCGTCATCCAAAGGTTCAACTCTGCTATTCAAAAGTTGAATGTCTCCATAAAAAGAAAGGGATGTGACTGACTGTGCACTGAACACTGCTCTATGAAGCAATAGGAGAAGGCTAATATGAAAGTGAAGACTCCAACAAAATCAACTGGGAGCTGACGAAGACAGTGTGATCAAAATGAACTATGAAATAAAATCCAAAGACTATGCTCACAGAACTACGGGAACGACAGTGTTTCAGCAAATTGAAAGAGCATCAAAAGATAATAACAAGGCTCTATACTACATCAGCCTGAATTCCAAAGGATATTTGAGGAGGGGGAGAGAGGCCTTGTGCCCTCTGGGCATTGCTCACTCTAGCAGAGTATCTGCAAGAGGACGACATGGACATTGATCCTCAGAAATGGCAGCAGATGACTTCACGGGGGTCACACGCCTCTGTTCATATACAGTTCATCTGAAATCACATGAACACAAAATTGAGTGCAACAAAACTATGATAATTTTATATCTTAATTTTATTCTTTAAAATGTTCAGCTTTAACCTTTTCTCCTCAGCAGAGTGTTATTTCAGAATTAAGACAAGCCTTTGGCAATTTCATAGTTTTGTTTATAATTCCTTCGTTCAGTTACATATATTCAAACATTAATCAACTCAGGATCCCTTAGATTTAACTTGTGACCATTTGGAGGGGTGCGACATTATAGTTTGACTAAACATAAACTGCACCTGAAACATTAAAACACTACTTTCACACTGATGTACTGTTGCAATGCAGTGTCACATAATGACTCATGGAGGGTGTTTTCCCTGCAGAGCAGCCGCTTTTATAATGCAACAAATTACTGTAAAGATTATAGGCAACAACTGTGCGGTAAAACCCGTGATTTGTGAATCCCGTCGAACGCTGCTGCTGCTGCTGCCGATGTCTCGGCTCTGCCCATTTTGACACTAGAATGAGATTTTTTTTTTCTGTCTTTATCTGAGCAAAGACTTCAGGAGGGAAAGTGAGCAATACATGGTTATGTCACTGTGGTCTCCTTACTTGGTTCAGTTACGTATTGC